>PVMI01042147.1:0-16277 GCA_008528875.1 Aulacorthum solani | reverse complement strand
TTCTGCATATTTTCCAAAACTCAAAATTTATTGCATTATGAAGTGAAAATTAAAAAAAAAAAAATTATAAAATTTAATAATGCATTTTGTAGGTACTAAGTGACTATTCAATTTAATAATACTAAATTATGCCTTTTTAATTCTATAGTTTTAGGAAAAAAGAACTTGAAGTGAAATTAAATAAACTAACTTATACGTTTCTTGATGATATTGATAAAAAATTGCAATTAATAAGTTAAAGTTACTTCTGAAAAAAGTAACATGTTATGTAACTTAGTTAAAAGTAACTTAACTGTAACTTTTTAACTCGTTAATGCACAGAATTGAATTGAATATTATATTATATTATTATTGCATTATTGCAATATTATTATTTATATTATTTTATCACTTTTTTTGGTTATCGTAATATGACTCATTGAAAATCTGATGTACCTAAATCAAAATTTGAATGAATAGTTTTTGAGGTTTTTAACTTTGTGTACTAAGGATAATAGGTCCACAACAATGAGTTTGGAAGATATGGACTTAATGATGAATTAAATTTTTTTAATTCATTCAATCAACATTTGATAATTTTAAAATTTTGCCCAAGTATAGATAGTAAATATTTCATGTGTTTTATATTTTTGCTCAACCATTTCTAAGGATTATATCTTTATTATATACATTTTTATAACTCAGACACTTCCCAATCAAATTGTTATTTAGATGACTAATAATTCAAAATTTTCATAAGACTCATCTACAGTATTAGATGATTCCCAAAAATCAGAATTATAATTAACTTTTAAAGGGAAAAATGATGGTGAGCATCTTTGGTGAATCACTCTGTACACTATTATTTTTCAACAACACAATACATTTATATTAGATTTATTAACGAACAAAATTGAACAGCTTATATACAGCATAAAATGAAAGGGATATACTTATTGGTCAGTAGTAAGTATATTAATCCACAATGTCTCAATGTGTAAACAGTTCAACCTTAACAATATATATTATATTGTGTTAAATCAAAAAATTAACATATTACAAAAATCAAGAATAAAAATTACATCAATTTAATATTAATTCAATTATGAGTTACATTGTCAGTAGTCACTAGTCGGCACTAGTTTGAGTAACCTATGTCCAATACACGAACATAGAAGTTAAAAAAGTAATAGTATATACCTAATACTCAAATTAATAGAAGAGGTATAAAATCAATAAAATATTTGGTGATATAAGTTGCCAATTATTATTTGATTAGAAGTGCAAAATAATTTTGAATAGAATTGAGATATGTTATCTAGTGTTTGTTCTTAATTAATCACAATTGGTTTAGATTTCTTGTGCTTTTGTTATAAATAGTATATATTTATATAAGTATACAACTTTATTGATAGTTTATATTGTTTGATAATGTATTAACAATGTTTAGATAATAATGCCAGATGTAAAATTAATAAATAAATAAATTATAGGTACCTATAACCAGTCTACTACTAACTAACTCTAACTTACTCTCTATAGTATTATATAATAATTTGAGATAATTAGGCCAATTATGTTATTAAAAATCAGGTATATCATACAAATGTTGTTAGAAATTTAATTTAATTAAAAATGGATAAAATTAAGTCATACAGCGGCGTTGGGCTTCAAGTTTTAATATATTATACTACATTTTAGGAGGTGTGTAAATAGCATATTATGTGTACAGTGTACTAAAGGACATGCGATTTGAAGTCATTTCAAGCAAAATAAAAAATGAACAAACAACTATGTGGTAAAGACTAAATTCAAAGTTTTTAAAAATGACTATGATATTATATTATTTACTATTGCCTATTATAGTTGATTGTAAATATATGTAAATATTAATATTAAAAGAAAGTATAAATAGCTTTTTTTAGTTTGATTGATTTATAAATATTTAAAAAAAATGTATTCTTACCTTACAAGCATCTGCTACAGTGATACCATATTGGTATCTAGCAGACATAGACCGAGGAATAGTAAAAGATAAGTTTATTGTTGGCTGAATTTTTTGTAAGCACATTATTATAGCTTTTATGTAATTTTCCTGAGATATATTTGTAAAAGCATTTTCATTTTCTGAGAATTCACTAAAAAAAATATAAAAAATTGATATTTAAGAATAAACTATATTATTCTATTGTACTATACGCACTGAAGTCTCTACAACCTCTAATAATCCACATTATTTCATTACCTTATACCCAGTGCCGTGTTAAGGTATAATGACACACATATTTTTCCACCTCATTTTTATGAATTGTATACCTACTTATTATATAATATTATGTATAAGTACATTTAATATACTTACATACTACATTTACTATTTATGTCTGTTGTCTATTTCTAACCCATTAATTAGTGTTAGCTTAGATTTAGTGTTCATTTGCATGAAATCTCTGAACATATTAAATTAATCGGAAATAAATTGGTATTTAAAGTATGGTAATTAATAGTAAGAGTTGAATTTTGGCCTTAGTGGTATGCATTGTGGCTAAATAGTATAACCATTATTTTAAAATATATAGATAAGCCATCCTATTGTTAATATTGGACGTAATGTAAACGGATACAGCGAAAATAGTGGCTGACAGCAATTATTAGCTTCCAATATTAACAATAGGATGGCTTATCTGTACATTTTAAAATCAATGGTATAACTAAATAATAATAATTATCCGCATAAGACATAAATATTTACCGCTGATGGAGTAAAAAGTTTGAAATTTAGGAATTTTTCGTTTTAACTCTTCTAGTTCCAACTTTTTAACTTTACTTTTTTTTTATACTCAGCTCCACCTCACTCTTTTTGTTTTTTGAAGACATTGTTTTAAAATATAAAATAAAATTACACTTGTGTCTTGTACACTTGACAACATTACAACCAACTGTCTACAACCCACTACCCACTTACTAATGAGCTCTATAATAATATAGCGATAATTCTGTTATATACTTATAGGTATGTAAACAATTTTGAAAAATAAATTAATAATACACCATGACTGGAAAAATAGATATTATTGCCCGTTTGCGAGGTGCGTCGTTTCTAAGTAGGTATTTTTATGAATTCATAATAATGCGGGTATGCCAATACCTATCATAGATATGAATGTATGATATTATTAAGGAGAACTATCAACTAGGTATTTATAGTTAATAGTGTTAATATATATTATTATTTATATTTAGTATTTATTACAACACGCTGTACGTCTGTACAACAGGTGTACAGCAGCAATATCCTCGTCTGTCGAGTATCGACTGTCTTTATGTGGGTCAATATTGTAATCATTCGAATGAGATCTATGTATAGCCATACAAGTAAATAAGATTTATTATAATTAAAAATATTTTTCATATAATACTTAAATCTTTTAACATTAAATTGTATGATATATTTAATAACTGATAGAAAAATTGATTTATTACAAAAACCAAAAAAATGTTCAAAAAATTAGTAAACGAATGCCACATATGAAATATTTTTAAATTTTACCACCGGGGGCAAATGCCCTCTTTGCCCCTCGTTAAACACGCCTCTGCTTATACCATTCTCAAAAAGTAAAAATATTACCAAAAGTAAATATTTTTAATATTAGTGAACATAATATAATAAACGAATAATAAACATCACAACTTTTTTTTAATTCTTTCAAAATCTTGCGAAAATATTATTATTTCTCTCTATGTATGGTATCAATCAGTTAAGTTTTATGCGAGAAGGTTACATTGAGAAAACAATTAAAAGTTAAAATTCACTGGTATTAAAAATAATAAAAAATGAAAAATATTCAACAAGAGGCAAATTGGGAAAATATCACTTTACAAAGAAAATTATTTAAAATTGTACCCAACATAACTTATTTAATAATTTGTAATATTTTTAAACAAGACATTTATAGGGTAAGTATTAAAATACATCATTAGAAACCAATAGCTATGAGTGAAATTGTATGTAAAGAATTGCACCAACACCAGAATTTATTCTTGAATAAAAATGGATTCAGATGAATTTCTTCGGATTGCGTACACTTTTTACTCATAATAAATACTATTATTATACTCAAATTAAGTTTTGTTTTAATTTTTAAGTGCTACAAAGAATTTATCCCACCACGAGCTTTGTTTATACAGGTTAATTAATCAAAATACTAGTATGTAATTTATATCTTTGAAACGTAATTAATGGAAAAAAAACACATTACATTTTGAAATGTATAAACACTTTCCTATTATGCAAAATCACAAATGATCATAACTTGCTTTAAAATTTAAAAAAAAGTTATAATTTCATCTACTAAATAATATTTTAGTTAATAAATTTGGTAATAGGTGAATTCACTCTAAAATTAGTTAACATAGTTAAATTAATTATCCAGAAAGTACAATTTACTATATTTACTATAGGTTATGCATTTGTAAGAAGTAAGATAGAGAGAATGCATGAGGGTATAGCTAAGGAGTATATACTCACAATCAAAGTTGAAAAATATTTTGACATGTAACCACGGTTAAATGCCAATAAGTACCAATTAAAAATTGTATCCTACAGTATAAAATGTAATATCACAATATGTATGATATATATATTACCAATAATCTTTACTGGTCTAAAGTTAAGTAAAAGAAACTCACCAGCCAATATCTTTTAGGGTACAAAATATTATTGCATCAATTTCTTCCATTTTATGCAGTCAAATGTTGTTAACCGAATACAAATTTAACTTAATAAATTTATACAAAAATCAAGATTAAAATAATAAGAATTAAAAACAGTATTTCACGAGATTATTGACCACAAACATCTATTGCGTAACACATATTTTGATTACAACTGCAATATTGAATATACCTTTTTTATTCGGTGTTTTATAATTTTAAACTCACTAAGATAAGATTAACTCAACTAAAATAATAAACTATAGGTGTAGGTACAGGGAATACCGCAAATTGGTATGATTCTGGTTTATGATAATTTAAATTTTTTAAAAGTTACATTATGTTTCAAGCTATAATTTTTCCGATATTATGAACTGGTAAATAATTAACAACGAATCATAATCATTGTCGACGTAGAGCCGATAACCGTGTATTATCATTATATTATTATCATTTAAAAAAATGATCTCGTGGTGTTTTTGTGGCTTATCATTTTTACAATCACTATTTAATGTTTGGAAAATTGTCCTACACCTTGGCTTATTCGTAGTTATGTCGTGTTGTGACGTGCCTCTAAAACATTGATTAATATTATAATTTATAATTTATAATACCTTTTACCTACCCATAATAGTAGTAATTCTGAAAGCATTGTGTTTTTCATTTTTACTTGTATAATTTTCACACAAATTGTTACCATTAAAATTACATTAAAGTTTAGACAATGATGTGTTACACTTTTATTTTAATGCAGTATTTTTCATTATGATTTACTTGAAAAATGACACCTATTTTCAATTCTTGTTCTACAATACATTTAGCTGCATAGAGTAAATTTTATTTTGAAATAAATTAGAAAATAGAAAACCAGCACATCCAGAAGTCTTGCCAGTATGGAACAGAAAAGCTCAGACAATAGTGATGATAATGATGGGGAGTTAACAACAAATCAGATAAAACTTAAGGCTCAAGTTAGTTTTATTTAATTATTTAAATAATGTTTATGTATACTATGATTACAATATCATGTATTAGGACATACTATTTGAATACTACTTATTGTAACCCCTGGTTAATAAAGTCAGCAGTTTAGTACAATCGCTTTCTTAAAACCCAACCTTGTTTGTTGTTAAATGTTAAGGTCTTTTTAATAAAATCCACACTATTGAATAGAATTCAAATACTTGTATATAAGTGTAACTACATCAACAAGTTTTTAGTAATTTTTTTTAGAATTAGCTATAATTCGAATTAAGATGCCTCCAAGATCTGATGACAAAAATCTAGTTTTTGCACTGCACATAACATTGATAAATATTTTCAAATAATTAATAATAAAGGTTGAAATTACCAATAATAATTATTCTGAATAATATATAAATGATTCCATACATTTTAATAACAATATTAACCCTTCAGAATGTCATAGTATTACCAAAATTCCCCCCTCAATAATATAATTAGGCATGTAGACATTGTTACTCGTTATACATTCATAATTTTATTAATAGCAATCAAATATTAAAAATTACCAAAAGTAAAAAAAAATAACGATGATGTATATTAAACTATAGGTAGGTAATACAAAAAAACTTTGTTGTGAATCTCAATTATTAAACTATATTGTATTATATGTAAATCTACATGATAACATATTATTTAAAAACCATATATTATCGTTATTTCTGAATATTCTTTTCAGTATTTTCAATACTTAAAAGAAATCTATACTGATTTTTCATTAATAATAATGTTATTAAATAAAATATGTATATTATAGTTTATATATTATTTACATTTAATACCTATTTATTATTGAACTCGGTGGGCGGTGGTAATACAATAAAAATAAGCAAATATTAGAGGTATTCTAGTCGTATGCTATCTACTTCATTTTTTTATACAACATATAGTGTAAATGGTCCATCACATATTTTCATGTTATGTCATTTATATGTAATTAAAATATGAATAATTAAAAACATAAATGTGGAGTTAATTATTTTATTTTATTTTTGATCAAATAATTGTTCTTTCTTACATTGCAATATTAGTTATACTACTTAGTAAGTACTTATAAGTACTTCAAGTTTGAAAAATGTGCTATATGATATATATGATCATGATGCTTGATACATCGTTATAAAATTAAACAAATTTTTTTAAATTTTAATTTTGAAATCTATATGATCTAACAATTTAAGTTTTAAATAATGCAAACCAGGGTTTCTTAAGTAACCATACCTGGCAAATTATAATATTATAAAATATAGGAGCTTAATTGTATGCACAGAGCAGTGAATGGTATGAATGTTTTTGACTTAACAGTAAGGCTGGAGCAGTGAAAAGATTAAAATTATGTTTATAACCAATAGTTTATGATTTTACATTTTTATTTCTAATTATGATTTATTATAGGTACTTAAATTAATAGATCATTGTTTTGATTTTAGGAAATTGCTAAACGCATTGAAAAATATCATGGTAGATACACATCTTCTAGTCGATGTAATACACCACTGCCACTCACTTCAGCAGAAAGTATAGAGTCTATACAAAGTAATAGTGTGATTTCTGATACCAGTGAAAAAATTTTGTTATTCCGACAATTTTTAGAAAATGACAGGTATGATTGATAATAATTTAATATTATATTTAAGTTAATTAAGGATTTAAATTATGGGGGGTGAAAAAATATCTATTACAACTATAATAAAGTATAGGTAGGATTATTATGATATCAAATAAATGTTTCATACAAATATACAATCAACTCATAATTGTGTGTAAGACCCTAATGTAAGAAAAGTTATTCATAAAAACTATAAGCAAACTTATGCCACATCCGTGGCAGAATCCAATTGTTTTAAAACTTTTTGAAATTTTATATATTGTTGTTGTATTTTTACTCAATTAATTAATTAAAATATCAAGGCTAACTTAAGCTATTTATCTAAAGAACTTATCCATACTATTCTACATTATGTTTGAATTGACTTATAAGTTAATAACAATAATATAATAACTACCTATTATAATATCGTTTTTATTTTAATAATATATTTTTTTAGTTCTTGCAAAAATTAATTTAACTTACAAACATTGTACACTCAATATCTATTATACAATAGAGTGACTTCCTTTATTTTAATTTTTAAATGCATTATACTAATATACTATAATAACATTTATTAACTTTTATTACAGAAAGTTAGTTGAGAATAGTAAAGTAGATGAGCAAAAATATAATAATGATGATCAAGCCAATGATGGTAGTTTATTAGATGTGCAACAACATGAAAATGAAAAATCTAATGCGACATATTATGTAAGTTTTCTTGCATGTTAAATATTTTAGTAGTCTAACATTAGTTTTATTTATAATTAATTAGAATTTGAATCCATCTTATAAAATTTGGGTTAGGTGTTCTAGTAAAAACCCAAATAGTAATTAGAACCTGTAATTTAAACTTTTTTGGTTTTCTACTATTTTCCTTAACTTTTTTTTATACTTAATTAGTTATGAATTATGTTTAAATTATCTGCATATTAAATCAAAAATCAAGTAATATCTTAGTATGTAAAAGTATGTTATTTATTATAATTTATAAATAAATAATATTCAATGATAAATAGACGAAATATTTTTTGACCATAATTTTGTTATAAATTTTTTAATGAAGCCATTATTTCGATTGAAAATTAGTCACTTTCATAGAAATAAGATATACAATGAGTAACCACAGGGGCATCAACAATTCAACATTTATATTTTATTCTTGGGAAAACCACATAGATTAATATCGAAGATAATATTTATCTGTATTTCATCTGTTACATTAAACAACTATTATTCAAGCTATTGTATTTCAATAATTACAAATGCGAATTCCATAAATGTTCTGCTGTTTTAGTAGAATATTTAATTACAAATTATACAATTTACATTAATAAAATATAAACTGTAAACATAACTGAACCAACATAACTGACTTGAACTTAATTAGGATGCCGAATAAATAACATGTAGATTAAAGATTTAGAGATAAAGTTGGTAAATTCTGTTTTCAGTTACAAAATTAATGATTATAATTATTACCTATACATTATTATGGATTTAAAAAACAACCATTTATTAGTATGCACAATTAATTTATAATTTAAACCTAATGAATAGTTGAATACAATTAATTTGAATGTTTCTTCCTTTTATTATCATATTAAATTTTAATAGAGAACATTTTTATTTTTAGGAAGATATTATATCAGCTCAATTTCATGAGAAAAATCTACAATCTTTAAAAAGTCAAATTGTTGAATTAAATGAAAAACTTGAAAATTATCATGTAAGTTACTATACTACCGCCACTGAGAGAACGCTATTCCTTTGCTCATCCAAATGATTGAGCAGAACGGTGTCGGCGGCCCGCATTGACGGGAGCCAGCGTTTTGGCAGGTTTGATTGGTGGGAAAGGACAAACGAGTTTAGATCGCCACCCAAAAGCGTTCTCTCAATGGCCAGAGTGTATATATGTACATATTCACATATATTAATAATTATAAAATGCTAATTAATTTCTTACTTATTTATATTTGTGTTTATAAAAATAGAATAATATTACTGAAAAAGATATGTTATTACAATTAAAAATTGAGAAAATTGAGTCATTAAACAAAGCTTTGGTGCAAAACAAAAAAACACATTTAGAAACCGTGGAAGCTTTAAAAAAAAGAAATATTGAAGTCATCAATGAAGAACGTTTTAGATGTACTCAAAAGATTAATCATATTGCAGAAGAATCAGAAGAATTAAAAAATAAGTTAGTACAAAATAAGAATTCAATTTAGAATTAATAAGTTGATTATTCACATAGCACGTGTTATTTACTTTTTATTTAGTTTAGAGGATGTCCACAGACTCTGTGATAAATTAAAAAAAAAAAATCTTAAAATTGATAAAGAAAATACTGAGCTGAGAAAAAAGGAAATAAGTCTAAAATCGGACATTGAAGAATTAAGTTTAAGCTATGAGAACGAAGTGAGTAAATAATTGTTAATTAAGTTTAGGGAATACTTAATGGATATTAATTTAATGTAGTTGCCTAGCATTAGTTCAAATTAAATTTTTTAGATCACAATAATTATTGAATGTACTAAAAACAATACATACTTGCATTATATTTATACCAATTTTAATTTCTTTGCTTTGATTGGTATGTATTTAAATGTAAACAAACATTTTCACTGTTTTTACATTCGTACGAGCATTCGTATTTGTATGAATTAATTTTGCTTTATTTCATTTAAATGTTATGGTTCACTTATGAAAAATTTTCAAGTATGTCAGCTTTATAAAAAATTTTATTTATATTTCAGTTTTAGTTTAAGATTAAGATTCAGTTTTCATTATATTTTGTAATAACCAAGCATAAATAGATTTTTTTTTTTATTGATTATTCATAATTTTCTTTAAAAAACTATTTTAATATTTAAATTGATTTTGAAAAATTAAAATTTTCTTTTCTGAGTATATCACACTGGTATTTGTTCTACCTATCCATTAAATACATTATAGTAAACATTATTTTTAGAATATTGATCATAGCCTTTTTTAAATCATATTTTATATTGATGACTAGAGTAAATTGTTGATAATTAAGTATTGTTTAGTAGTCTTAATATAAGATAGGTAAATTTTTTACCAATACATGTTAATAATTAAACACAAAAGGTACCATCTTAACTATTATAATTGTCATTGATTTGTTTGCTATGCATTAAAATTTAATTTCAATAAACTAAGACAGATCTTTATGATGTTATATATTTTCATTTAACCATATACAAACAGAGATATTACAATTGTTAACGTGGATTGTTCTTAAGAAAAAAATATTCAGTTGTATTTAAACTGATTGAATATGTTGGTTCAAAGTTATATGATTTAAAGCATTTAAAACATATGCGATATTATACTTACAATTTAATACTTTATCATTATCTTTATCTTTTAAATATTATCTACTATTGTTCATGATTCCGTTTATTTTAAAGTGAATTGATTTTAAATTAAATAAGCCATTAACTATAGATAATACAAAATCATGTTATTCCTGCAAAAAAAATTTTATTTTTAGCTTTTTACTAAAATAAATGTTCTGATAAAAAAGATAATAAAAAGTATGATACATTGGGTGAACGGTAGTATCTTGTTATACTTAAAAGTCTAAAGTCTCTGTTAGTCTGAATAATAGACAACATTTTGGTGACCAACAGTTAGACTTTCTAGTATATATAAGTATTGCATTTTTTAGTCCTATTAAAAAAGAAAATCAAACATATTAAGTAACATTACGAATAGTGTCAAATAACAATTTAATATAAAGAAAAAACTTGTATATATTAAAAACAATTTTAAAGATGATCATTTGGTAGTCTTTAGTCTAATAAAAAATTTTTTTTAGAAAAAATTGATTCTACAACACAACCAAGAAACTTCTAAACATCTTATTGGTGGTAAGTTGTATTTTGATATAATGTTATAATTATTAATTAATCATGTTGTTTGTATACATATGTATATGTATTAGATATGGAAAAAGAATTGCTGAGCTTACAACAAGAAAATGATTTATTATCAAACCATTTAGCTATGTTGGAGAGCAAGTCAATGCATCTTCAAGAGAATGATAATTTATTAATGGAACTTGACAGTAAATATTTTATATATTTTTAAGTATACAACTAAACTATTAGCTAAAAAATAGTTTCACTAACTTCTGTAACATTGAAATTTAAAAGTGAAGAGATTAGATTTCAAATAACTTGTAAAAGTAACAATTATTATTAAACTACTTATTTTGTTTTTTTGTAGAAAAAGAATCGGAGATTCAACGTTTGAATCTTGAAAACGAAAAATTAAACAAACAACTTCAAAATCAAATGATAGATGCTCAGCAGACAGAAAATCGTTGGATTCAGTTAAAAGATGCATACCTCAATGATAAAGAACGTATGACTCTTTTGGAAAAAGTAATTGATGAATTGAAAATAAATAACAATGAGTTGAATGATACTAATGTTAAATTAACTGAGCAAATTGAACAATCTATAGAAAATGTAAAGTTATTAAAGGCTGACAATGGCTCACATCAAGAGCGAATTTCTGACTTGATGGCAGTTATAGAAAACATGCGTGAAACATTCGAAAAAGCTATGAAAGAATCTTCAAATGAGTATGAACAAAATAAAAAACATTTTATTCGACAACACGAGGATGATCAAGTTTTAATTACAACTTGTAATAATAAACTTAAAGATAGCATTATGTCCGTAAATGAATTAACTAATCAATTAAACTTTGTTTTAAAAGAAAATAACTCATTTAAATGTGAACGTTTGGAGTTTAATGATTGTCTAAGTAAAAAAGATACAGAATTGTTTAAACTAAATAATGCTATCACAGAATTTCATACACTGTCTACACAATTAACTAATGAGTTGGAATTTGTTAAAAAAGAGAATAGCATGCTTTCAGACAAATTAAATGGATCTAATTTTACAATGGAAGATAATAAATTATTAACAGATCGATACCAAAAACAAAAACAACTGCTGAAAGTAAAAATCAAAGCTTTAAAAGAATCTGAAAGTAATTGTTCGCTTTTACAGCAGCAAGTTGCTTCTTTAAATAAAGAAATAAATGTTTTGAATCAGAGATTAGCATATCTTATTCAAAGTAATCAACAAATAAGTACTGTAGTACGAAGCTGTGATGTAGAACTTCAAAAGTGTTATGAATTATTAAATACAATTGTAACCAAATCAAATTTACAAAATCATAACATACATGTACTTCGTAGTGTTTTGATGGGGCTGGCATCATTATTTTCTTTTGACAATGTTGGTGTTGAGGTCGATGTTGATATAATTGAAATTGTAGATTCAATTTGCAATAACACTATTTCAGATGATACTGAACTGCAATTTTGTATTAAAAAAATGGTCTTTGGATCTATTCATATTTTAGAATATATTGTAAATTTAAATGATTCTCAAAAGCGTATCAAGGCACAATTAATTGAACGCACTGAAGTTGATAAATTTGTGACTGAAGCTGTAGAAAAAGTTAAATTAACCACACAAAATGAATATCATAAACAAAATAATGAATTACTCAAATTAATAGAAAACTTACAAAATGATAATTATACATTAAAATTAAAAATGTCTTCTGGTACTCTAGAAAATAAAGAAGTATTAACAGATTTAAATGGTATTGCTGTTAACAATCTTCTATCTTTAGAAAATGTTGATGTAAAAAGTATTAAAAATGAAAACGATACATTAAAGCAATTTTTAAGAAATATCCGAGAAGATTTGGGTTTAATTATTATTGATGAGGTAGATGATGAAGAGTTACCAAACTCTTTAAATACACTTAAGTTCCATGTACAAGAAATAAAAAATGAAAATAAACTGTTAAAAAATCAGTTTAATGAACATCAAAGATTGATTTCATTGAACACTTTGGAACAATCTACTGAATTTCAAACTGAGAAATATTCAAATTTAAACACACAAAATGCATTTGTTCAAACTATAGAAAACTTTGAAGAAAACGATGAAGGTAAAAAAAAAGTTTCTGAAGATGTATATTTGAAGCATAATTCAGAAATGGGGACTTCTGCAGAAAATGGTGATACAAAGATTTTACAAGTTCGTTACAAAAATTTGAAATCTCGATTCAAAGAATGCCGCGCTAAGACTATTGATTTGGAAAAAAAAATTTGCAACTTGACAAATGATTTGGAATGTGCAAATTCCAAGTATGAGCAATTGAATGATCAATATACAAATGAAAATGAAACTCATGAAGCAGATATAATCCATTGTCAGTCAGAAATTGAAAATCTCATGAGTGAAAAACTTGAAGCTTATCGCCAATTGACAACACTTAAGGAGAGACATGAAATATTGCAAAATGATTATGATCAACTTAAAAGTAATTTAGATGACCAGAATCCTTTAAATGATACAGATACATCTTCAGTTCATGTTAATGAACAAAATACAGTTCTTAAAGGAAAATTGAATGAAACTCAACGTTTAATTGATTCAGCTTATTCAAGAGTGTTTTCCGAATGGCCGCCAATTGAAAATGATTCTGACTGGGTAGTTGTTCAATCCAAAAAATTAGATAAAATAGTTGATGCTAGATCTTATGACAGTATTGATGGTTATAATTTAGAAGAATTAAAAGTTAAACGATTGCAAACATGTGTTCAAACTATTCATAAATTAGTTTCTTCTATTTTAACCAATCCATCCATTGTTGAAATTTCTTCAAGTAATGTACTAGTTGATTTAATGTCAGACTTAAAATTGTCCTCAGAAACATTATTAGAATTAATATCTCTTGAAAATAATAAATCCCCCAATGAAATTCGTACAGAATTATCTCAAAATCATGTTGTTCAAGATAGTAATTCCTTTTCCCCTGAAAAATTGTCTGTAAATGAGTCCCTAAATTCAAGTGAAGAAGCAACACAATCTTTGTTATTAAGAAATGGAGAAAACGAACAGTTACAACGGTCCATTGCTGAGCGTGATCGATTAATTGAATTTCTTTCTGTTAAAATATCAAAATTAGATAATTTAAATCGAAATGTTGATGATATAAGATTAGTACGAGACAAACTTGACAGAGCATTAACAGCTGTTCACGAAAGAGATGTTCGATGTGATGAATTAACTTTGGAATTAACCCGGGTAAATAATTTAAAAATTAATTTATGTACCAATTACATGTTTTGGTTTAATATGTTTATATTATTTTTCAGTTATTGGAAGAACGTGATATGCTGCAATTGAAACTATCCAACTCTATTAGGCAAATTCAATTCTTGTCTGACAATAAGCCGCAATTGGGTACATCAAATTTAAAAGATGAAAAATTCGATTTAAAAACTATGGATGACAAGTAAAGTATTTTATAAAAAAATTATTAAAGGTTCTCAGATATTTTAAAATGTAGAGATAGTCAATGAAGCTTATAAAATATATCTTCATTTATAATTAATTACTTTACTTTCCCTGCTAAAAATTCAATTCTTAAGTTGTATACTAAAATATAACAGTTTTGATAATGTCAGTTTTATTTTCCATATGTATACAATAATAATTTCATTCATAATCTATTACTGGCAAATTTAAAGACATCTGTATCAAAGATAAACTTGAATGATAATTCATAAATTAACTTCTGTATTTTCGATTTTTTCAATGAAATTTATATAAAGCTATTTCAATTCATGAATGTGACGTTAACTGTATCATAGTATATTATAACTTATAGTCATAACATCCATCACAAAAATATTTTAAAGAACAATTTTTCAAAGTAAAATATTTAAGTTAATTTTTGACCCAAACACTTGTGAGTCGATAGGTTACAACCATCCCATATAATTGTGATATTAAGTTCAGAAATAAAATGTTACATTTATAACTATTTTAAATAGACATATTGAATTATGTAAGTAAGTTAAATAATGGAAATATATGGATAAATGGTTGATGGGTAGAACAGAGAAATGGTTACCTACTTGCTCACTTTTTATTGACCATAATATTTATTTACTCATGTTAATTCTAGACTAGAAGAATTGCATAGTCTAGAGTATAGAAAGGATGCTGAGTTGTTTAGTGATCAAGAACAGAGACATTTGTCTCAAATGCAACTCCATCAAAATCGTCAAGGTAATTCTATAACCCCAGGAGCAAATTCACTTAATACTACAGGTAAAAAATCTCTCATAAATAGTATGAATTAATATTTTTTTAAACTATTTTTACATTACTTTTCATATTGTCGTATTGTCATAATTCTGATTATTTAGGCATTTGCTTTTTTTTTTATTAGATTCTGACAAAGCGATAAATGTATTGATTTTACAATGTTGAGTGTTTTTTATTTGTTGCCATCTTTGGGGGTAATATAGATTATAGATACTTTGATTTTATTCTTCGGCATTTTTTCTGATAGGAAAATTTATATAGTCGAAATTTGGGGGGTTAAACGTGAACAGTTCCAAATAGTATTCAAATGTGTCAGGACAAACTAAAGAAAAACACAAACAGATTTTTATGCAAAACCAATTTTTGACAAAAGCTGTTTGATTTTTTCAGTGTAACTAAAAATTTAATAACTATAGGTACTTAAAATTTTGACCTGATATTTATATTACCATTCTTTATATTTTACTGTAACATTTGTAAAATATAGTCGTTTTGAGCTATTCATAAACATTTTCAATTTTTTATTTTTTTTTTTTATAAAATGTCAATAAATTGTTTTTTATTGAGTTGCAATGATTGAAAATTTAGCACTATGTTCCTTGTAAGTAGAGTACGGACTTGTATGTTTTTACATATTTGTCAGGAATGATAATATTCAAATAATTCCTTTATAGAAATATGTTACAGGACTATCTAATTATTTTAAGCTATGGTTGATATTACATATTTTTGTTAAATATTGAGCTACTTACAAAATTAGTAATATACTGGTTTTATATTATGTG
>PVMI01042120.1:0-23588 GCA_008528875.1 Aulacorthum solani | reverse complement strand
CACGCGCAACAAACAACGACGACGACGACGACTAATAATCGCAGACTACGCCGGGGAGTGCCTGCGTGAAGCAGCGGCTTGCGCGGGGTACCTTCTTAACGTGGTACACTGGTACAGCGCTGGCGGCTCCACCGGGACTAGCGCCCACTTTGCTGTTCTATATTTATAGTGTTATGGAGCGGCGACCAAAACCGGTCATTCGCCTGCCACTGCAGCAGTGACGAGTGAGACAATTTACTGCGGTTCGTATGCGTAGGCATGTGTCCAGAGTGATATCTAGCAGGTGTATATGTATATACCCATGTATGCATATGAATGAGTATATACAGTATATAATATGGTACTTATCGGTTATCGCGACTACCTAGCGAGACGTATTGAATGGTGGTTATTATTAGCATTGCTGTGGGGATTTCTTGTAGACAAGTAATATGACCTTGCTATTTTCCAACGCAGTTAGTGTTAGACCATTGTCGTGTGTCGTGTCATATTATTACAATGCAAATCTGGGATTTACGATCGAACGAAAAAGATGCCGTGGCTTTTTTACAAGAACATGGTGTTTTACCTAAAAGACGACTATGTGGGTCTGGTCACGAAGCTAAATTGTACTTCGGAAAACAAATATTTTGTGGATCCTCAAACTGATGCTCACACACAGAATATCGAAAGGTTATGGGGATCCTCTAAATAGCGCAAGAAAAAACATAGAGGCACTGCTCGTCAACATTTGGATAGTTATTTGGTTGAATTCATGTGGCGTCAAAAGCATGAAAGTCCATTTATAGGAATTTTAAATTGAATGTCTGAGCATTTTCCTCCTAGAGTGAATTATTAATTATTTCTAGTTTTTACAATTACAGTTTTTCCATTTTTATAATAGTTTTTTTTAATAATTTTAACGGTAGTCGCGATAACCAATAAGTACCCGAAAATTATTTTATAAGGCATATAATTGCTCAATATAAGATTAAAATTTTGTTCAAAATGTAGTCCCAATTTATAATTATAGTCTTCTGAATAACGCTTAAATCTAAAAAAATATCATTCCAAATTAATTTTCAAAATTTGCCATCGTTTTATCTTATATATATTTAAGAATTACAAAAATATCTTTCCATAGACTAATGAAGTGATAATAATACAAATAACAAAAAAAAATGAATTAAAAAGGGGGGCAAGAATTTTAAATTTTTCTTTTAAGACTAGTTAATACAACTAAATTTAAATTGATGATAACTGATGACTGATGAATATAATATGATGTTAAATTAGTGTTCGTGCAAAACGGTAAATACGATAATGTTATTTCTAAGTTATTGAACGACGTACAACGCTGAGACATACTTTCATGTCTAATTAGAAATAGTTATGTAATTGATTCAATTTTTATTTAACACTTTTTTGGGAGGGAGGGGGGTTAATAAATTATCACTGTCTGGATTTAGCCGTAGTTGGTATAAAACATTAGGAATATTCCTTTTTATCATGACTAATAAAGTCAATAACACTTCACTCATTTCTATCTTCTTACATCTTTCGGTATCTAACAAAAATTATTTTTATACTAAACAACATTGTAATTATTCATTAATACTTAATAGTATACCTAAGTAATTTTAAGAATCTATATTTTTAATACTTTCAATTTGTATAATCTTAGGTATCATCTAACATCTTACATCATATGTGTAATAAATATTTTCAAATTAAAAATTGTATGAATATTGATCAAGTTTAATATTAATTTTGGTTCAGTTACGATGAAACTTGTAGGTTTGTATAATATACATAAAATATAAATAGTTACCTGTACAAGAGAATTAATATTAATAATACTCTTGTTCATTAAATATTATTACTTTTCAAGTTAAGACAAAATAAAATCATAAAATAAAAATTGAAATACTTCAAAATAAATATAAACTATAAAGTATGAATAATAAATTTAAGTTACTTGTAAATAATATTACAAAATTACAATTACAATGAAAATTAAAATATATATATTGAGTACTTTGATTCCATGAATCCTACCTGTCTTTAAACATTTTTCAGTTGCTTAAAGTTTTGTTTTTAAATACAAATAATCATTGAAAATTGAAAAAAATAATAGTAAGTTTAGCATAAAGTCCGTGGAAGTATTTAAAATTAACTACCTATAAATTTAATAATTTCTAAAAAGTGAATTTCTGAACAAAATGTTCTAAAGAAAGAATTGCAATCATTAAATAACTGAGATAGGATAAATTAATTGATGTAATTATTTATTCACATATTATTAATGACATTTGTAGAATTTTTAAGAAAAAACACTGTGACTTTTTTAAAAAATGTATTATAATATATTTATAATATTTTATTCATTATTAAAATGATTGTCTTTTAGAAACTTTTGGCAGTATTTAATACCTATTGGATTAAACTTACAATTAATTTTTAATGAATATTATAATTGAATAATGTATTACACTTAAAAACATTTTAAGTTTTTAATATTCTTTAAAAATTACTAATATTTGATTTAAAATGTAAGTTATTCTTATTGTAAAATTATTTATTTCTTTTAAATACTATATTAGCAATAGTTTATGCCAATATAAACTACTTTAAGTACAGATATAAAGTTTCAAATTATGACGATAGTATTGTTTAAGTTACTTTATCTTTTTAACTATAAAATACCTACCTATATATCTTATTATAATAGCACTAACGTGTTTCTGTATGTTTCTTACACATTAAATATATATTATACTGTTGTAGTTTGCATTTGGATTTTTGAGATGTTAAGTATTAACATTTAATGTATATAGCCATATAGGTAGATACCTAATATTTATAGAAGTAATAGTAATAAATACCTGTTTGATCATGTAAAAGTCGGTCCAATGTAACAGTATTATTTTTTTCAATCGCGTTATGACGATATTTGAAGACGTCTTTGCTACTAGACGCGCAACCCATGTGCACCCCATTCGCTCTCTCATTCACCAGCCATTATTTTGATCACCATCAGGATGCTTAACTAATCTTCAATTCTCCACTTGGCTAACGACAGACAAAGCTATAAATAAAATCATCATGATAAAGTATGATTTAAACTAGCTGCAGTGGTTTAATTAATATGTATAATTAGTGAGAGGAATACATTTTTAACTCTGTAGATTATTTATTTAATAGATAAAGTTATTAAGATTAATTATTCCAGTAAAATAGAGAATCATTTTATGTTTCAGATACATAGTTGTTGTTTTAATTTTAAAATCACAAGTTATTATTTATTAGAAATCTAAAATTAATATTACAAAGAAGTGATTGAAATAAGTAGTTGAAAAATATGCTTCATAGACCGCACAGTTGTATAAAAATGTGGCTAAGTACAAAAATAAAAATAATTCATCACATTTGTGTTCAGCATAATATATTGGTATGGGTTTTTCATTCTCCTGGTGGACTATGCGGAAATGAATAAGTAGACTTAATGGCCAACGAAATTACCTTATTTCATTATTCAACAAAAATAAACCGAACTACAATACCAGAAACACTTAATATTGCTAAAAGCAAAACAAATGGAATTATTTGCAGACCAATTTGAATAACATGCCTATTTATTACAAATAAACTCAGAAATGTACAACTCAACATAAAAAATTTAGAAGTACCATTCTGACATTAAAAGAAAAGTATTAAAAGGAAGTACCTAATTACAACTTAAGTGAAAATATTAAAAACTCATTCAATTCTCTCACACCGTATCAACAAAGTATCAGCACCAACATGCTGCGAAGATTTTCATTCTAATGCACAATGTATCGTTGTATGAAAATAAAATCTCACAATCAAATTCCATAAATGCAAGGAAACACTAGAATCATCAACAATTCTTAAATCTTCCCCAGTACACCAAACATTCAATTATGAAAATACAGAAGCATTCAAATATTTTTTCATAAAATAAACTTGGGCAAAAAATTGAAAAATCATAAAAATGTTTTTTAGATGCTATAAATTATATTTACTTTAAAGGAAAAGAAAAGGTAGGCATTAATGTTGAACAATTAACAAATATTTGAAAAAAATTATTGGCAGGTTATGTTAAAAACTTAATTAAAAACATTTTTGAATATTATTAAACATATATAAACTCTATATTTTTGTTAAAAAAAATGAACTAAATACATATAACTAAAAACCTGAGATCATAAAAAATAAATTGTTATATTATTATACTAAATTATAAATTATTATTGAGTAAAAATATAGGTGCGAAAAATCATAAAAGAAATTTAAACGTATTTTTACAGAATATTTAAATATCGACTACAGCACAATCATAATAGTGTATAGGTATAGGTATAGATATTTATTTATTATTCAACATGACAAATCAAAAGACGAATGATAGCAAGGACTTCCGATTACTAAAACCATTTATCTTGACTTCATAAAATCGGCAAATACTATTGTGAAAATACATGTTGTAACAAGACAGCTATAACTTTTCCATGACTCCGTGTAGGTAGGTACACTGTACACATAAACAAGTAGTATAATCCTACTCGTATGAATACCACTTTAAAACCAAGATATTAAAGACCATGACCTATAGTTAGGTTATTGCCTATTTCCTTGTAATTACTAGTTAACATTGTGTTTTGATCAAGAGTGAAAAAAACATCTTGGAACAAATTAAATACGTCTTAATAAGAAATCAAATTAATCTACATCAAAATATGTAGGTAGGTAGTAAATAAAATCGTTTTAAATAATATAAATAATAATAATAATGATATTATTCAAATTGACACTAAAAAATAAACAGTTAGTAAACACATTTAATTAATTAATTTTAACCTATTTAATTTTATTCTAAATTCTAAAATAACTGAAATATAAATTTGATTCAAGACATAATCGTTCTAAATATAAAATTTTATTTTTGGCAAATATTATTATTATAATTTTTTTTTATATATTTTTAACGGATTTCGAGTGTTATATATTTAATACAGTATTATACTATTATTTGAATATGATATATTTTATTATAACAACATAATTTTACGTTATAGCGGTATAGTATACCTGATAAACCTAAATTTTTAATATCTTACTTATATTATTAATTGATACCGTTCAAGTCATAATTGTGAATTTATTTTATTCGGATTATTTTGCATATTTAGAAATAGTTCGCGCATAATTGTCTACTTCTGAGCGAGTAAGTACGTCGTGTGTGCATAATTTTTGGATTTTTAGTGCTTTAAATCGTATTACTTCTGCAAACTCAATTGTTATAGGTACAGGAAACAATTTAATACATTTTAATTAAGTTTAATCCCTAGGATCCTTTACAGTAGAAATTGAACTTATTTCTCTCGCTGGTTTTCCCACAAGGTTGTGGTTTCTCGGTATATTTTCGTGATCTTTTTATACAACTATATGGAGGAATCTAAAAAATTACCCTCGGAACATCTGTGTCTAATTTAACTTTAGAGAGGCTATTTTGAATTTTAAGAACACAATAGTGATTACACAGATTTTCTTGGAATCTAAAATTAATAGAACTTGATTAATTAATACGATTTGATAAACAATTATGTTTAACATAAGTAGTTCCAAATACAATATAAGCATGTATAATTCACATCAAAATGTATGAATACAATAATAGAAAGTTACTACAGAACAATATTTATTGTGGGTTCAACCAACTTAGTATACACACAGTTTGTATATTTTACAAAACCATTAACAGAGTAACAGACATGTTTTCATTTCATTATTTATAGGTATAAAACTTTTAAATATTAAAATATAAGTTAATAAATAGTTGAGTAATGAGTTTATTGTAAATACTTTTATTTTTGGGTTCACAATTTTGTCATGTATTTGTATATGACTAACAGGACAATAAGTAATAACTATATTCATTAAAAATGAACCTTCAATAACATACCATTTTGAAGTTAAGTACTAAGTTAGAACACTATACAAGCAGTGAGGTGTTTTAAATTCTGACCAATTTCAAACATAATATTAATATATTAAATTAGATTATAACCTACCTATATATGTGTTTCACGACTTTGACGTGTGGGTTTATTTATTATGTTCTTCATATATGTTATCACAGTATATCTAACAGAGGTCTACGGTGTACCTATAATATATAACTATTAAAGTCAGATCCGTTGATATAGACATTACTAGTAAAACACGAATATTACTATCATATATAAAGGGAAGTATTTTAAATTTAAACATGAGCTGAATACATTATTAAATAAGTACGTGATATTACGTTCGCAAGTATTTCATAACGACAGTTATTATTAACAATGATGATAGCCACCATATTAAGATGAATATACTATTACGTAGGTATATATTATGCGATTTAGCCTAACTATATAAGATATGAGGTACGTATACGCCATACGGTAAAGATCGAGATTGAATAGAAACATTATATTATATTATTATTTATCACATAAGTACTATACAATGTATGCTAAGATTGTATTTATTTGGATAAGTAAAAAACTATGTAGTACGTCACATATAGTTAGTTGCTTATAATATTATTATCTATTAAGAAATGTAAAATGTTGAAATAATTTTGTTTTATTATATGTATTATATAAGTAAGAAATAGCAATTGAATTATGTTTTTGAGTACAATATTATAATGTTACAACGCTTTTAGGAATATCGTTCTTTATTTCAAAGAAAACATGACAAAATACAAAATTTTTTTTAACCTAATTATTCAATCATGAATGAAAACTCCCGATATCTGATGTCATAAATAATATTCTATATGATTAAGAGGGACAGTGACTATAATAGTTATTTATTAATAATTTTCAATCAAGATTTGACAAAAGTAAAGCAGAAGTCATGCAATATATTTAAAAACGACCGTTATAAAACATTTGTTAGGTGTACAATATAATCATGATTTATAGATATCAAGTTCAAAAAGATTAACCTTTATATTTATATGAGCATAATTAACTATTACATTTAGATAAAAGTCAAAAAATATGTATAGTATCATTTAAAATGAATAATGTTTAAGTAACTAATAATATTATACCTGTTCTAAAACCATTCTTTTAATTTCACTTTTTTGTTCAACATATATAATCGTTTAAAGTTCAAATTTTTACGAAATTCAGCGAAATCAAGACGATTCACAAATTATTATTTAAGTAAAATACAAATAACTTTTATTTTGAATATCTGAGGTTTGAAATATAAGATATATAAGATTTCCTATAAGGATGTCTTATAAGTACCTAAAAATCTTAAAAATCTTTTATAGGAGTTTTAAGTTTAAATGTCGATAAAATATTATAAAGATGTTATTTATTAAATTGTTTTTTTTGTAGTTTCAAAAATATTATATATAGGGACTTGAAACCGTTCACCTCTATGTATATTATTATTTCCTCGACACAATGAAATTTTTAACAACTTTACATTCATTTCTACATGAATCTACTCACACCGATCTATGCTAAGTCGTTAATAACATCTAGTAGTACAATAATTTAAAAATACGTATATTCGATTTGTTTTTGGTAAACATTTGTTCAACTTACTATAATATTACCAAATACTAATAGAACAATAAATTACTGTATAATAACAATGTAAATATTAAACTGTATAATAAAATATCTTTAGAAATAGACGCTGACGAACCGTCTCATAATCGTTTTTTGTATATTATGCAATGATTTATCACTCGATTCTAATTTAAAACGTACATTATAGTGATTACTCGTGTCTGTTGTACACAAGAGCGGGTTTCTCGATTTTTGCATGAATACTGGTAATAAATATTTTACATTAAATATTAATAAAATATTATGGATAGTTTGTGTAGATTTAGATAACAAGATAACAGCATTTCAAGATGTATCAACAGCTATTTTATAACAATACTGTAAAATATGTCTCTTATTCATTGGCATATAAAATATATTTCATTAATCTTGAATCTCAAAGCAATCAATTGCTATATCATGCATTATTGCGGTTTTATATAATTTTCTTTTTTTTCTTTTTTAGAATAAGCCTAGGCTGCTGAGCTACTGGAGGTAACATGGTTTTTTTTTATTGCGTATTTATATGATAGACATTTCGGAAACTTCCCAGGATCGATCGAAGTGTACGAAAATCAATGATCAAAAATATATTTGAAATTATTTGAAATAAATTGTAATTTATAATAGTGATGACAATGGGTCCAACATATAATTAACAAATATATTACCTCTGAGGGAAAATAAAAATGAATCGATATTTTTCCCATGTATAACCAATAGCTTGATTTTTTCTTTAAGTCTAGACGATAAAATCAAAAAAATAAAACAACTATTATATAGTATATTATATATATATAAATTAGCCAGAGATGAGACAATTATATATAAATGTAATCTCATATACATAATATACATTATATATACAAACATAATATTAAGTATACAATAGAGATACACTTTAATGCTTACATTTTCCACGAACCCATATTAAATTGTGTAGCTATGTTGTGAACTATAATACGGTAAGACTATAAAGCAGACTAGTAAGAATACACCACATTAATATTTGTTATCTTCGTATTTCGGCAAAATATGGATTATATTATTACACGTTATATCAAAAACACGTTTGTACAGATTCATTCAATTGAAAACATTGTTTTCTTTCTTATGAATACCTAAACCACACTTGGATTCGTTTTATTTACAGATGTGAAAAAAAAAAAATCACATTTTAATCCAAAATATACAATTTATATTATTTTCTTACTATAATATTTTTCTTTGACGTACGCTTGGTATATCTTTTTTGAGAAACAGTACACCGCACTACTGCATTATGCACTATTAAATGAAAAATTAAAAAAATAGAATTATAGATTAATAATAGGTACTCATTGATTTCTTAAAATTTTTGAAGTATGTATAAACCACTAATAATAATAGTTTTTAAAAATAAGATTGGTCATTTTAATTAATAGATTTGTATACATCACTGTATAAATCTTTTAAAAAAAAAATATTTAATAATAACAAGATAAACTTAGATACTAATTAATTAACCACTTTGGTGATTGGTGGGTTTTACTTAACCTAATAAAATTGAAATAGGTACAACAGGATTTAAAAATATACAGGTTCTTAGTTTAAAATAATTTTAAAAATGGCATTTAAGAGAACCAAGGAAAATACGTTATTACATTATATCGGTTTTTTAAAACTTGAAATGATTTTAACTAAATTAATTATAGCCTGTTTTTATAAACACATATTAAAAAAAAATATTATGTTTACATTTAATCAAAAGTCATAGTTACTGTTTGATTTAGTCGGATAGTTATTCGATATATACTTACAGTTAAACTGGGAAAAAAATATGCATACTACCAAAGTTATAGAACTGTAACAATATCTGTAGCTAATGTACTAATATTGTACATTTAATAAATCATTTGAAATAATGAAGCTAGAAAAGCCTATAATTACTTAATGTAAAACAACATGTATAAGATGTAAAAAACTACTGTATTATATCACAGTTATACTAATGTAAAAAGTTATCATGGCTAAATTTGAGTAAATAAATATAAATCTATGTATTTATATTTTCTTAAATGATTTTGTGTCAAAAAAATGCAGTCGATAAGAAAACGAAAATGGGGTTCACTATTCAAGATTTGGTACCATAAATTTAAATAATTTCTTATTTATTTTATTCCAATTTTTCCCATTTTACTATTGTTTGTAACACTCGTGGGAAAATAAATATGGTGTATAGGGCTGGTTGGTAAAAAACAGTTACATTCGACGATAGTACCTATCTTTATAATATGAAATGCTTGTTGAATCACTCTGTAGTCTGCAGTAAATATATATGTTTAAATAAAGGATTGTGGCCTAACGGTTTATGAACAATTAGCTAGGTACCTATTTTGATATTATTTTGTATACAAATATGATTTTTAAGTAATTTTTATAAATCGATTTATTTATCAATATTATACGGTGTGAAGTCATTATTAAATGTGTATTGGAACTAAATAGTCATACAATAAGCACTTGATCTAAATTTGAAATACATGAGGACAAACATAACATAAGTCATACACACACGCAGAGATATATTGCAATATTTATATACATATTTAATACATTTAAGTGTAATTTGAGTAATAAGTATAATTTAGAATGTATACTAAATGGTAAATATTATTATATTTTATTCCAAAGAACTGTGCATCACCACAGAACATTCCTTCAATTACATAATAAATTTAAATATTTGACAATATGGTTTTTAAGTTTACTTAAAACTTTCATAAATCAAAATTTGAATAAATGTAGAATTAAAGTGACACATCGGAATGGGCATATATTGTATTTGAGTATATTGTAAATCATCCTGCGTATATACCTACATTAAGAATACTAGATACTACTATAATATTAAAATTATAAACATTAAAATTCTCATTCTGGTGATAATATTTAGAATAAAAATATTGAATAAAATATGAACGGTAGATAATTTGTGTTCGAAATAAATTAATTTAAAATTGAAAAATGTAGTTCTTAAAGTATACATTTAAATTTAAATAAATAAGACATACTATATAAATATAAAATACTTCTATCTTATTTCCCTCTATCAAATTATATATCAGTGCAATAAATGAATAATAAATGTATTAGAAATAAAATAGGTACCGAAAATTAAACCACGTATAGGTTCCTATCATGACAAAATAGATAGATAGGTATCATAATAACTGTTGTTTTAAACGCATCATTTGATTCCTCCGCACTTTGCATGTATCGTAGTTGTCCACTTCTCATTGGCCGTTATTCAAATACATAATTACATAACAAAGACAAAAATCTACCATTTAAAAAAGGAAGAATTACGATTTTGGCTGGAGGTGAAGAAGATGAACATTATAGGTGGAAATCCGTTGAAAATATTGGGGGGCTACTACTTTATTTTTTTTTAAATCGTACTATCACTAAATCGTGGGGAGCTTTGCCTCTTCACAATAACTGTTGGACTTTTGTAGGAGGCTTGATGGTATTTTTTTTTCGGGGGGGGGGNNGGGGGCGCCCCCGCGCCCCCCCCCCCCCCCCCCCCCCCCCCCCCCGGATATCCCTCCTCCAATTTCTACCTTTGATGCTTATACTGTAGGTTAGGTACCTGTAAAAAACTATGACCACTGTGATGATACCTATCTATTTTGTCATAGTTACTATAATTCTTTAAAATCATACATTAAAATATACGTCGGTACTCTTTAAATAACTAAAATATAAGTATTTTAGTAATAATTTGTTCTAGGGCTAAATATATATGGTTGGTATAAGTCATAAGCCCATAAGGTATTGTTGTGATACTATAAATTGATTATGATTCATTGAACTCTAATTTTCAATCAAGGGTAATCATGTTATAAATAATTCGGAACACAATTTAATTACATTGTTTACTGTTTACTATACATATTACATGCTATTATGTATAAACTTTTAAATATATACATTTAAATGCCTAGTTATTGTCATTCTTGTCGTTATTTATAATAATTGTTGACATTTGTCTCTTTATATATGAATACTTAACAAAGGTACCTTGTAGCTACATAATATGTATGTAATAATAGCATTTTATTGTTTATACTAAATAGAGTTATGTAACAATACATATATATATACATATTCGTGTTATACTAAAATTTAAGACACAATCCTAAAAGGTACCTTATATATTTTAGTACAACAAAATATATACGACATAATATTTTATGAATCCAAGATATAATTCGAGTGAACTCAATAAAAATTATAGGTACTGTATTTGAATCTAGTAAATTAAAAAAATTTTTATTTAACAATCTATTCATAAAATGTTTTGATGATGACATAATGTTTTGGAAAAAATGACATGATTTACTTCAACTTCAACAATTAATATAGAATAACTATTTAATATTTACCTATTATTATATAATAATAGTTACAATTGGTACTCATGCACTATTAAGTAAGCGGGTCACAACACCACAGCCTTTTTTTATTATTATTATTTTTATTTTAAAAACTTAAGATAATTTTGCATTGATGCAAGTTTTTTAATTAGAGGATCTATTTAATTTTGCACACTTAATTTAATTTAAATTATTTGTAATAAGCTTCAGCTATATCATGGACTGGAGAAATGGCTACATATAAAGATTTTATAGTATCAAATCACTCTTTATACATTGACATTCTACTATTCTTCACTATCCTAGCGAGTTGTAGGATTGAAAGGTTGAATGCGATTTGTTGTTTGAATATAAAATATGATTATCAATTGTACCTACATAATATTAAATATTATATAAAATTAAGTAGGTAGAAAATCGTTTTCTGAGTTCTTAAATGTGTTTAGATTGTTTTCATATTAAGCGACTCCCAATTGCTCACTAAACAAATAAAGCACAGATCGGATTGTTTTTTTTAGATAACAAGCCACTACACAAACAGTACCTAGCCTACCCGCCATCAGTAATCGGTTGTTTTTTAGAGATAAAATTACATTTATAGTATACTGCAGGTGTCAACAACACAATGTAATAAGAGCCAAAAACATGTAATATACAAAAGTATTTAAAGCAAAATTAAATTATTAGAAAATCTGTCGATATCACAAAAAATGTTTTAACATTAATTGGTATTATAATACAGGGAATGTCGGTCGACTTGAAATACTTAAATAAACTTACAAAAACTTGTAGTTTCTACAATATTAATAATATATAGGTAATATTAATATCCCATCTTATCAAAATTACAAAACATAAGTACTATTGTATTATGTATATAGCTAGATAGGTGACCTTTTATGCCAACAACTTGTTAGTTGCTATGTATAAAATATTCAATAGAACTTTTAAAAACATATTGTCTTATCATTTCTCAACTTTCATTTAACCATAATACATTTTAAATTAAAGTATAAAATATATTTAGGATTATTCTATTAACAATAAACACTTATTACCTTAAATAAATTAGACGTTTTGGAAATATTTTTTTAATTATATAGGTTTACATAATTTTAAGTCATTACAAAACTATTTAAAAAAAAAATTATAATCCTTATTATGATTTTCAAGTGTTTTTTGAGTGACAAACTAATTTTTATGTTATTTATATTTAGGAACAGAATATTATTTTTACGAGAATTGCAATATCGAATTTTGAGCGATTATTAATTAGTTATAAGCTTATAAGTACCTATTTAAAGTTTAAATGATTGGTATAGTGAACAAACATTTTGTAGGGTACCTTACCTACTACCTTCTTACAGTCCACACCACTCCACTAAACTTTAACGCATATCTATAGCTAATTAATTAATCAACTAGGAACCTACTGGTTCTAAATCCTTAAAAAATATTATGTATGATTTTAAACATAAAAATGTAAAAACTTAAGAAATAGAACAAGTGTAATTTTGTTTTTAAAACTTCTATTTGTAATAAGTTATAACAAATAACTAGCATTTAAATGAAATTTAAATATACATTATATTATTATAAATCTATAAATTCCACTATATTGAAGTAAAGCTAAAATTAAATTAAATGCACAGTAAGATACCGATCATTTTTTACAATATTTACTTCTGCAAACAATAAATGTCACTTCAGTTTTATTTTTTTATATAGAAATGAGTTATCAATTTATGATGTGTAATATTATTCGAATTATTGTTTTTTAATAACTTGTAAGTACCATCTAAAAGTTAAATTATATTTAATAAAAAAATCAATTTCAGTGAACAATAATAAACAGGGATACACTGCTTTATTGGGAGCGATACCTACCTCGTAATTGAGTAGGTCACTGTTATGGATTTGTTAAATTCTAATTTTATGATAAATCATTAATATATATGTACTTTAAAATCAATATTGTTCTAAGGATATTTCATAATTAACTAATATTACTTTAAGTAAGGTCATCCCTTAAGTATAAGTATTACAGTAAGTTGGTACTAGGAACTCATTTTTGTTAAAAACATTATAATATAGGTTTATTATACTATTATAATTCATAATACCTATAATATCATACAATATAACTGTTGTTAATTTATATTTCATATCGATGTATTGCAGAATGATGTGATTAGGTCCGTAATCCGTGGTATTAATAACATAAAAATAAAAAAATAAAAAATGTCATTATGTATAATAAATAGTAAATAATAATATAGGCAGTAGGCACGTATATATTATAATATAAATAATAATAATAAAGAAGTAACGAAAAATATCAAATTCCTACAACTTACAAGTAATATTTTTTGAACTACTCGTATCTACAACAAATCAATTAAAATCCTTATTAGATTCTTAGCGCAGCATTACATTTATTGATTTTCAATAATGTTTTAGTTTTATTTTTGTGTCATAAAAGCCATATTTTCAGTTGAAAAAATACTTTGACCATTAGCTTCGATAAAAGTTTATGGTAGAAAATTGGATTTATTCGGTACTTTTGGGAGAACGAAATTGAAAACTCTCAGTACCTACTTTTTAAAACAATCAGGGAAAAAAATACGAAAATATTATGTTACACCTCTAATATTATTGTTAAAATAATAATTGTTACTTCCCGCCCCCCCCCCAAATTGCGCTTATGCAGAAGATTGATTACCTACTTCCCCCCTTTTTTTGATTAAATATAATTTAGCCATTTCTATTGACTACAATTGTGAGTATTATGTATTTTCGATAATTATAGATTGCTCTAAAAACAAATTATGAGGAACTTTGTACTATTTAAGCCTTAACTGTTCATAATTTAAAATTGTATGCATTTTTAACTAGGCTTAAAATAATTTGAAAATGTTTGTAATATGTTAAATTTTCTCTAAATTTGAGCTTCAAATGCTAAAAAATTGTTTTTACAATGCTTTTATATTGCTTTAAGAAAAACTTATGAACCTTGTATTACATTTTTTAGCTTTTTACAAATCATACAATTTTTTTGAAAACATTTTTTAATAAATAAAATATTTCAAATGTTTATAAACAACTCAAAAAGAGACAAACTATTTTATTATACCACGTCTAAAAAATGATAGTATAAATATTTGGTGAACATTTTAGGCACCCAAGAAAGTTCATTTTTGAATTGCTATAGTAAAACAAAATCAATTTTGTCGAAATCTAGGTTTACGTAAATATTATATATTACCGTTTACCGTGTATTTTTTTTAAAGGTTTTCATGATTATTAAGAAAAGTACCAGGACATAATTTACCTTTGACCCACCAAAGCAACTAGATCCATTTTAAAGATCAAAGTATTTTTTACTATAAAAGATGTCTCTACACACAAAAGAAATCTAAAACCTGATAAGAGTATATCAATTTATTGAAATATATTATAAACTATGTAATATATTCTAAATATAATACTATAGTAGGTACTAATAAATTTCCGAGTACTTCACTATGCAAGATAACACTGAAGGGACTGTCAACTAAATTCTGATAAAACTTTAATTTTAAGTACTATTTTGAGTAGGTTAGAAGTTATGACTTATTGATTATTACGTCATAAAATATGTTCTTCTTTTCCATATTTTATTTTTATGATTATTTGTAAACTATACGTGATTGGAAGGGTTAAAAATATTTTAGTCTTACTCAATATGGTTCTATATAAAATTAAACTTTATTATCTATAAATACTACCAAAGTAATATAAACAGTTTTAAGTTATATATACAGCATTTTAAATTAGAAAAGGTGTAACTTTCTCCTACCTCATAGTCAAATTTATGGTAATATACAAAAATTAAAATAAATGTACCCATCTATATTTCAATATTTGCCAATTACTACCAGTCTTATAATTGTTCGGACTATAAGCTTCCTCTCAACATTCAAATTTAAATTGCAACAATTAGTCAGTTTAAATATTAATATCACAATTATATAATACGATTTAACTATAGTATGTTTGTCATTTTGGAAATACTGACAGTAAAAGAAAATAGAATAATTTACGAAAATTTGTCTATTACCTACATATTCTCTGCTTGATATTTAAAAGTTCGACGACCTTTCAGGAACACTTAATGATTTTAAAAAAAATGCTTAATATTTTTAAATTAAATAATGTATTCCGACACTTATCAATTATTTTAAAGTGGAAATTATCTGATTAATTGCATGAAATCAATCAACTATATTTTAGGTCCATTTGCATCTCGATTTGAATTAAATTAAGAGACTTTCTGACCGTTAATATAACAAAATGTGAAACACAATGCAATTTCATCATTTAAATCTTTAGCCGTATGCTTTCATAGTTATATGGTCTGTTTTAAACTAGAACTTGCAATTCAATATCGTCAATATTTGTATCGACTTTTCAATAATTAATGGAAAAAAAGTTTATTTTTGTTACTTATACAACATATTACACAGCATTAACTAACCTTCCCATATTTACAATAGGGTTCCTGCACAAATTAAGAATTTTCATTGGTATCTAGGTGGTAGGTACCTAAACATTAAAATATTATACAAGTGAGACCCTAAAAGTTATTAAATGTTTATTGTTTATTGTAAAATGTTTATAGCAGTTATGGAATCCTCCTTTATAATATTGGATAAAATAATAAGTGCAAACTCTAAAACCATAAGCAATTATTTAAAAAAATTCACATGACTGTCTATTTACTTCTAACTTGTCGATATCTCGATATCTTGATTTAACTCAAATCATTACAATATTATGATATTAATATCTAACTACCTATGTCGATAGGAAATCGAAATTTTAGTTTTAGTCTGGTATGTATTTTATATAGACATGTTTATATTTAATATAAACTATACAATTATATAGGTACATGGTTTAATCAGTAAATATATTATTACTGCCATAGAATAGAATAACATTAAACAAGTTTATTATTTGATAATAGTTGTCAACAAGCAAACGTATTTTTATGTTTGTGTATATTTGTAAATAATTGTAATAAATGTAATGATATTTGAGTATACAATAAGTCATTCGTTTAAAGTTAAATGAGAACGAATACAAACTTTTAGTAACTAAGTTTTTACATGAAGGTTCTGTTGCTGTATTGATAATCAAGAAATATAGAATGATAGAATGTAAATAGTATATGTAATTTAGAAACAAATACAATGTTAACCTTGCAATATACAATCAAAGATTTTGAACAGAATTTAAACTATGACCAAAAAAATTATCAAGATTTTGTAAGAAAATACTAGTGTATTTGATATTTTTTCACGGCGTTCTTGTATTATTTTAGCCAATTTTAGGGTTTTTTTTCGGAACAATAGAAACTATATGGAAGTTTCAAAAACTAACACCTTTAATTAATTACAAATAATAATCCATATTAAATTTAAATCCATATCCAATATAAAATATTCAATAATTAATTTGATTTTTCTAAAATGTAAACTTTTTAAAATTTGAATATAACGATAGGTAAACAATAAACTATATATAGTATTATTATAGTAATTAAACAATGAACATGACTTTTATCGACTTTTTTACTATTCAGTTTATTTTAATGATGGATCAGAATTCAAAATTATTGAGATATTTAAATTCTATATAATAAATTTACCAATTGAATCGTCGGTTTTTTTTTAGTTAAACCGCTTTTTTAAAAAAGTTTTAGGAATCTTATAATTTTTATAAAACTAATATACTATTTATGTTCAAGTTCAAAGTGCATTCAATAGAGAACTTTTGGAGTATTTGTATTATTTATCACAGCAACTAACAAGTGTTTTAAGTGAGAAAAAACTATTTATTTTAAAATCAATAGTTATAACTATAGTTCTGAGTGATAAAACAGTGATCAAAATCTAAAGTAATTCACGTCAAATTTTGCAGGTAATTCAAATTGGAAAATCTAAAATTAAATTGTATAAGTCAACAGATGAACTATAAAATATAAAGCCTACCTACTTGCAGCAGAGGGCAGGACATTAAGAACACTTTCCTCTTCACAATAAAATGGGGGTCACATATAATTAATCATCGAAATCGTAATTGCAAAAACGATATTGAATAGAGTACGTTATTTAAACAAAATGATATGTTTGTCATTTTTAAAATTTTAAATGTAAATACAAAACTATCATTAGTAAATATGTTTGTAGTTTATTAGCGAATAACATGCCTATTGGTAGATAGGTAGTATAAGTAAACTTTGATTAAAATGAAATTATTAAATGTGTATTAGAATATAAATAATAGACAAATAAATAGTTGAATAATCATAAATATTCACTGAATATACCAAAAAATATTAAGTCTATCCAAATATTATTTAATAGTAATTAAATACAAAAGAAGAAATTATAGAAATAATTAATCTTCTTAATGTAGAAATTGTATAATTTTAAACATTTAATTAAAATTATTGCTATTGGGTATAGGTATTATTTTGGGTACATATTTCTATTATTGGATTTAGTTTTAACGATTTGTTTAATGTTTTGAGCCAACATTAAATGTTTTATTACCAAAAAACAAGATTTGAAAATTAAAACACGTCATGGATATTAAAAGCTATGAATAAAGTTTTGAGTTTTATAACTATTAGTGTTTTATACTAATATAGTAATTCCATCATCGAGTTTGGGATACATATATGAATACGACTCTACAGATAGTGATCATTTTAAACTATTTGTTTGAACCTAAAGTTGCGTTAAAGTACTGATTTCCAGGAAATTCAAGTCGGACTTTACATGAGTTTATGTTAAGTAATCAAATCAAAAACTTAACATTAAAAAGATATGTAAACCGTGCTTGTTAAAAATTTATTAATTGATTCAACTGGGGCCACATTTACCTATAGTATGGTATGAAAATATGAGTATACATTTGAAGTAATTGGACTGTAGCCAATGTAAATTTTAGAGCATTGTGTTCAGTAGCAATTGTATATATTATCTTAATTTTTCTTCATTCATATTTTGTTGGTATACATGTATCAATAAATGCACATATCATATTTATTGTGAAATGTAGGGTATACTTTTTTTATAAACAGGAGAGTATAAAAATACAAGAACTTCAAAAATATATAATATGGTCAGAGTAAGTATAGTAACACATCTTTTCAGTTGAATAATTTATTATATTTGTTTGTTATATTTTGTTCTATTAATCAACATCTTTAATGAACATTACCTACTTATATGTCATATAGCAATATAATAGTATGTGTATTTTATATAAAAAAAATATTGAAGAAAAATTGGAACCTAGTACAAATATTACTTTTAAGAATTGCTAAAAACATAAATACGACTCTAATATGGTGATATATATCTGACTATAGACACTATTTTCAAAGTTTCGAATAAATATAAAATAACTTTTTTTGCTGGTACCATAATTCAAATTTGACAAAAAATTTTTTTCAAATGCGAAAACTAGAATGAAATTTAAACTAATTAAAAACGGTTTCCAAGAAAACGTATTGATACATATTTTATTTTCAGATAAAATTCGTTTTCGTACCTAATATAACTATATAAATGAAGAGACTATACCAAAATGCTAAAACTAGATTCACGGTGTAACAAACAGATACCAAAGTACAACATTTACATAGTAGGTACTCAAAAAAAATTAATTGATTAGGTACCTTCCTGAGTAAATAACGCAACGACACTACGTGTTCAATATATATACCCAATACCTGAGTATAATACTATAATACTAAATTATATACGGTCTACGACAGTAATTACTCAATACAGTAAAATTATTAAATTTAGTCTATATGTAATCATATTCGACACGATGATACAGTCAGTGTTTTGAAATATTATCATTGTTGTATTTTTTTCAACTAATAAACAATATAAAAGTGTACAATAATTAAATACAAATCGAAATTCTGGACTTACCGGGGTTATCATTATCTGGCGATGCTTGTAGACGAATATTATCCGCATAGAGGGCGACGGTTCAAGCGTAAGTAGGTGTATGTATAATAAATTTGACGGTGCAGTTACACGAACACTGAGAAGACGGGTCCCGCAAACGGATTAATAAATCGCTTCGAATTGGGGGAGGGGTAGATGAAAAAACAAAACGGTTAAATTTATCACAAAGGGCGTCGGTTGGAACTTTGGCGCGCGCGAACTTACGACGAGGCACGTTCACTCGAAAAATTCGTGGCGGCAGACACACTCACACAAATACCACTGACACATGCGGTCGCGAAACGCGTACTCAGAGAGACTCGCTTACACGACGCACGCGATCGTCCGTCCGCCGGTCACCGGTGATCTGCCGCGCGGTCACGTAACGCGTCGTTTACATGTACGATATTGTATCGTAATAGCGGTCGCGCCGGCCGGCGACGACGGCTTCCGTGGAACAGCGGACCGCCCGCGCGTCCGATGGTGGCGCGCGCGCGGCGGCGGCGCAAAGCTCGCGTCGCGGACGTCACCGCCCGCCCGCCGACCCGCGAGATACTCCGAGCAGGCTGTTCGCTAAGGTAAAGTTGGCGGGAAACCCTGGACCCCCTCCCCACTATAGGCCCGCGGCCAGGGTCACCTCCATCGTCATCAATAAACCACTAAAAGAATCCAGTGCTTGACTTAGGGGAGGGGGCGCAGGTTGACTGAGTACCTAAACACAATGTTAAAATATTTTAGCGTACCCCTACTTTTCCTCAAATTGGGACTTAAGTTACTTTATTTAGGAATTTTTTACAAAATTATAAAGTTAATACCTATATTTAAAAAAAAAAAACTGTTTACAAAATGTGTGAAAGTGTTGATGTTTGACTGAGTGGTACATGATAATTATGTAATAATTAAGTGCAATTATAGGGTATATAAACTATTAGATGATAAGGTGCCACTTTGCTAGTGTCATAGATAGGTCTACAAACTTATAAGCTCGAACGATAAAAGACCAGAAAACCAAGAATATTTGTCATAGAAAATTTAAAAAACAATGCAATAAGTTATAAGTCATAAATGAAAAATATTCGTGGAATATTTCCTTCCTTTGTGGAAGTTATCAAATAAAGATCAATGTAATTGTTTGTTTATAATGTGAAATGCTCTTGTTCAATTCATTCAGTTGAAACTTTGAAAGACTGCATTCTCTGTGGTATCAGTCTTAATTCTTACATGTTTATTGATAGGTATATCTAATTAGAATTTTGAATTGATTTTAGACTTATTGGAAAAAAACATACATATTAGAATAAAATATATTTATTTTTATTTTTATTTTTTTTTATAGACATTATAAACGTCAATAGGCTTGTACATGCTACATGAAATATTAAATAATACATAATATGGGCATATAGAGTTAAATAATAAATTATTACTAACAACTATAGCTGAATTTAAGTATTTAAAACTATAGGTAAGTACCTACCAACTTTGTTATTGATATATTGAATAAAAATACCAATATTACCTCAATTGCCTGAAAAGTACCTATAGAAGCTTATGGTTGAAACCTTAAAGTATACTTTAGTATAATTAGTTGTGAAATGATTGTTGGTTTGTGGTAATATATTTGAGGGGTGGTAGATTTGAAGTCCCCATGGTTATTTTAAGTATATCAATTAGCTGGGGATGCAAATTTCTTTTGTATTCTCAGAATTCTACTATTTTTATTTTCCAAGTCAAGCACTGTAAGTATAAAACTGTGTGATTATGTTTTATTTCCGGTAAAAACCTCTGTGGAGACTGAATACAGCAAAATATGTCTGCAGTTGGATCAATTCGATTTTCGCCTTTGATCATTATAATATTATTATGAATTATGATATTACAATATACTAACACTCGAACGAGCGCTGCAACACTTATCGCGACACCACAAAAACAGGTGGGCACAATAGTCGATAATAATAATATATTATAAATTATAATATTATTATCATATTATTATAGGTACGTCCGGGGATCATTCGATTTGGAAGACTTTTCTCTCGAAATTTAATTATTTAAATGATTCAATTTATTGTGTGTGTTCCGACTTCAGAGAAGACAATATAATTTTATCTATATGACTATATCATGGTATAGTATGTATATTATTGTATAATGTATTCTGTATATTATAGTAGTGCTCCACCAACCGTCATTATTAAACATAAAGCTGTTGTTGTTTTATCCGTTTTTTTATTTGTTCCTTCCCTTTTGACTTTGAACGCAATTGATGAAAATGTGGTTTTGAAAAACAAGACTGCATTATTATTATTAGTGTTATGTGGTTTAAAACTATTTAATTTAAACCTTTGTAGTTTGTATATGAAAACGCGACGACGGGGTTTAGAGTTGTTTATCAAACGGGTGTGGGCCAAGGTTAAATTTTTTAAAATCCTCATACTATATCCAAACATATTTTACAAAATTATATTTCTTCTGATGCTGTATAGAAAATAAATTAAATTTTCTGTAACTTTTAGACATTATTTCTATACGTTTTGAAACGTGAATTTTTTTTAAAAAAAATTTTAGACTTTAAGAAAATAAAACCACTAAACAACATAATATCTCAGTAATGTTACATATGTTTCAAGTTTCAAGTAAACAAAGTACAAATCTTCAAAGTCTTAAATATAAGTAAATTTGACATGGTAATAGAATTAATGAAGAAACTTTTATTTATATTTTATATAGTTCTTTGATCTATATATACTTATATAGGCTATAACTATATAAGAAACGACAATTTTAAAATCAGATTTGATTTTTTCTCTGGATATCGAAGTGAAAGATGTAAATACCTATAGGCTATAGATCATTCCACCAATATTAATCATTATATCATTATAGTATCATAATCATTGGCGAGAGTAATAAAAACTGCATTATCAAACCATTTTAAATTATTAATCATTGTGAGACATTAGTTAATAGTTAGTATATAATATAATATACTTATATATTCACTTTAATAATATTTATATCATACGATTGGTATAGTAAGTAATAACAAACAACCATAAAATATCCTATAGGTATATTTAAAAACTTTTTATTCTGTGACATAGGTGTTCAATTTATAGAAACAAAACAAAATAAATTAAAAATCAAAAATGACTTATTTTAGAACTAATAACATTGTAACAATGTACTAAAATGTTTAACTTTGATCTCTACATTATAATCTAAGAGTTACCTATATCTGCGATTATATTTCATAATTTTATTATATGGGTTCGAACCTCGATCACTGGACGGCATTTTTCTCCGGGCAAGTCACGGTGTCCGGAGAACAAGTGCCGCCATCTCCCACTCCGGGGCATGGCAGAAACTTACGGGTGCCCCAATAGAAATTCTGCCAAAATACACGTGTAACTCACCTACCGTACAAGCCTTACCTACTTATTATATTGTTGTTATTTTTATTTTTAAAAATCCTATTTATTTTGTGAATATGAGTACGAATAGAAAACGCCTAAATTTTGACAGATAAA
>PVMI01042114.1:10679-27456 GCA_008528875.1 Aulacorthum solani | reverse complement strand
CGAATTGTCACACGGTAACAGAATTTCAAATATGTTCGACCATATAACACACACACAAAGGATTCTACACATATTTTAATGATTCGATTAAAATTGGGCAACTAAAAATATAACAACATTGTTTGAATTTAGACTTTAGAGGCTTGGGGTTCAATAATTTTAAAAACAATCAGCTCCTACATGTGTTACTGCCCTTAAATCGCTAATTACTTAAATATAAACCTCATAACGTTGTGTGTGTACAACACGAATTAAATATTCATTCCATACACAATAACAATTCATATTAAATACAGATTGTTCAGATGAATGAATTTCATCATAGCTAGATTAACTTTTTAAAACGAAATAATGAGTGCAATATTTTTATCCTCGGAAATAATCACAACAGCCGTGTAATTTGAACAAAAATTATAGAGACGTGGCTATACAATCCAATTCGTAAATAAAAATTGTTATAACTTTATTGTTAATTTCAGTCTTTTGACAAACTAAAACTGTTGTTTTAATATATTTCAGGTTCACTAAACAATTTCACAATACATAAATATATTTTAGTTTTTACCTTCTTCGCGTCATTATTGTTGTCCACGTGATTGGTTCCAATCGTGTCTCCGTTGCTCACCGGTCCTCCTTCAACCCCTGGTGATGTGACCATCTCGTCAGACCCGCGCTGTGAACAGAACGTAAAAAAACGATATGAAAAACATGAAGGATAAAAACTGCATCATAGACCGGGCACTGTGACAGCAGGAGTTAAAAATATAAAATGTTCGTTAACTATCGCGCTGACGTCGTTTTCGCAGTCGACCACTTCACTCGTCCGCACAGCAGTAATATATAATATTATATACATACATAATATAATGTTCTAATGAAGCGCAATAGTCGTCATTAAAAGAAACGGAAAAAAAATAGTCGTACATGGGGTGGACAAGTGGTTTTACGTATGTATAAATACAATACGAGTATACACACAAAATCCAACACATATATAAATGATACAACATCCATACAAGAGTACATTGCTTGTTTACAAAGTACCTAGTATATATATTTTTTTAATTTTCTGTATACCAGAGTTTTATTGTGTGTGCATTATATATGTACAGCATATATAATAACCTTTGTGCCGTCCACCTATCGTCAAGGCAAGTTTAAAAACAAAAAAAAAATGAAACGCATTTGTGCTGGGCGAGTGTCAAAAGAGCTTTTGCAACACAAATACGTGGCGCGGACAGCTCGTTTCGTTCTCTACCACAACCACCACAGTATTGCGGCGTTTGAGTATTTTAAAAACCAAACTACGAGCACCTAGTTGCCACATATATATATATATCGTGGTATAATATTACACATGATATTCGTGTTCACGGGGAATAATGCTATGTACCGATATGAATATCATCGGTAATCAGTTCCCCGCAACAAACGATCGAACAGCGGTAACTGAATAAGACACATTTTCATTTTTTTATTTTATGCGTTGATTACATTTTACCATCCCCAAAACGAGTGCGAAGGAAAATTTTATTCCTATCTACATTTTTATGCTATATACGGGTTTTTTTATATCTGCTCATAATTTCGTTAGTTGGTGGAAAAAAACGAATCAATTTCCACAACAGTACCTCCAATAGGTATATATTATACATATGCGTGTGTAGGTTTTTTTTCCGTACCCTCGTGAAAATAAATATTATCAGTCGGGTCTTGAAATTTTTACATCCACGCACTCGGGAACACTAAAAAGCATAATTGGGTAAAACGCCATTTCCCCGCCGTCGTCACCGCTCTGCAACAGTCCGGTCACAACATTTTTAATACCTTCTACACACCTGCGGCAGCGCTCAAAAGCTACTTTGAAACTTGACCGGTTATTACAAATATTATATATACAGATAATTACAAACGTCCAGGCGGAGTGTAAAAATTAAAAAAAAAGCGTAATCCATCAAAAAAAAAAAATTAATAAATAAATACAACGAGGGATTGGGCGTTGTGTGTATACGAGCGATATTTTTGTTAAATCCGACGACAGCCGAATTACGGCATAAATAATCGTAATAAATAATAGTTTTTTAACCGTCCAAACAAGTCAATTAAAATCTCGTCTGGAATACGTTAAAAAATATATATATGTATAATATATATGTTCAAGAGGGATGACAAAAACAAATGCTAAGCCGAGCTTTTCACGCCGACCGTGCAACTTTGGCGGGTTCTAAAAATTAAAAATAGTTTTATACGACCGGATATTGTACAGGAGACTTTTTTCGTTTCGTTTTATTGTAATCATTATTATTATTATTATTATTATTATTATTATTATTATTATTATTATTATTACTATTATTATTATGCAAATGTCGTTTACCGGGGCAGACTACGATATACACAGAGTTCTTGAACGAGTAATTAGTTTTAAATAGGGCTTTGTGCGAGCGAGCGAGAAGTAGAGAGGAAATAAAATAACATTATATACTTTATAGGAAAATCCAGCCACCGGATGCTGGCCTTTTTTTATAATTTATAATTTTTTTTTTTGTTGTTGGTACCCTGCAGAACTTGAAAAAACGTTAAAGTTTTTCCCCTTCGCGACACACGCCGTTTATATATTTACAATCAACAGTAGACGGGGGAGAAGAGGTTAATTGAAAACACGAATTGTGAATCTGACATGACCAGTATGAAAAATCGTAAAATAAAGAAAGTAGGTAATAATAATATTAAAACTACAAGTACATACACTAAATACCATAGTACACAGCGAATCGGAACAAGTAAAATGTACAGCATATTAAGATATTATAATATTGAGTCACCTAATCAAATTTTATAAATATTATATTTCCAACGAATCTAAATATGAAAAATCTTTTGAGATACATATACCTAGTATAATATTATTACAGCTGAAATTGTACTTTGAGTGCATTGCGGTGAGAGTTATAATTATTACCTTTTTATATGCGGTCAGGCAATATAAATACAAACCCGAGTTCTCGATTTACGTTAGAAACAAACAAGGTAAAACAAAAAATATATATTTGTTTGAACGCTTTGGGATATTTTCTAACCTCTGTATAGTGTACATATAATAATAGATGACGCCGCCTCAGCGGTCCTGACACGCTCGCACACCGATTTCGGACTCAGCGGAGCACAAAGATTGGTATCGGAAAGATGCTCGGCGATCCGTGATAATGAACCGATGACGGATAGTCCTTGATTTGAACAAGTGTCCGTACATAATTCGATGCCGTATCGACGATAATAATAACGAAATATCCATAAATAATATACATTATATTATTTATAATATACACGACAATAGTCTGACCTTAGGCGATTTTGTTTTCTGCACAAAGCAACAGTCGTATATAGTTACCGTACACCTATTTATCACATACTAGACAGTATACATCTTAATATATGACTTGGAGAGTATACGTGGAGAACTAATTTTTGTTTTAATTTTCTCTTCTATAAGCACGCCCACTTGAGTCAAAAGCGAATGTCCTGAAGCCACACCAATATATTATTTTAGAAACGTTCGTATGCATAATAGTGCAATAGCGGCTTCATTGTTAAATCATTCTGTTTTTTATGTATAAAAGTTATAGGTAGGTATATTTGTATCTGAATATACACATTGTATAAGTGCGTACGTTCGTGCTTCCAGATAAACGAATAGTACTGCTGCGAAGTGATATCGGATTGAAAATTAAACCCATCATGAAGCGGGAAAAATATATTCGCACTTACAAGATCACCAGCTATTAATACATTTTATATATACGTGTAACAGTCTAGACCAGGGGTCGGCAACCTTTTCAACCACGCGGGCCATATTTTTTTCAATTTTTCATCAAGGGCCACATTAACTTTTATTTTTCTTGAATCACCAATGATATTTTCAAAAGTTGATTTATGTTCACTATTATAATGTCGTTTTATGTTATATTCTTTCATTACTGCTACTGTTTTTTGACAAATTAAACATAATGGCTTACCTTCGTGTTCGACGAAAAAGTATAAATCAACCCAAGAATTATTAAAAAAACGATGTTCATCACAAATTTTTCTTTTTTTAGCTGCCATAATGTTTCAATTTACTTGTAAAATGAAACTATATTACAAACACAAACAGTCACACGTACGGTGTAATACTAATCGCTACAAACTCAAAGTAACTATATTAATATGAATCAGTAGTACAGCCATCATTATCTTCAACTCCGATTAGATAATAATAATTGTATGGATAACTGACTATATAACTGTATAATAGTATAAACATTAACTATTAACGGTTAGATAAGATTTTATTTGTAAAGGAAAAATAATTATAAAATATTGAAAATTATATGAAAAATGTCATTGAACAAAAATAAAACACAAAAATTAACCACCTTTGTGCGGGCCATCAAACATTGCTTTGCGGGCCGCGGGTTGCCGACCCCTGGTCTAGACTCTAGACTATAAATCAGAGCGGTGACCAAAAACATCGTTTCCCTCGGTAGATTACAATTTTAAATCAATCGACACGACAAAAATGATAAAACATACATTGTTGTCCAATCATAATATAGGTAATAATATATTGTAATTTATATCATACAAATGAGGTTGACGTCAGCAGCAGTATACATATGCGCGGCATCTTTGTAGTACCTACTTGTAAGATAATATATAAAGCCAATAAATAAGGTCGCATGTACATATGATTATTATGCATATAAGTAGTGCAAAGCCGCGTTTCCCAGTGGTATTACAGGAATTTCGTACATCGGAGTATATCACAAACCAAAATTACGTATCAGCGGGGATGATCTATTCAGAGTGAACGGCCGCCACCGTCCCGTGCGAGGTATAATAATAATATGAGTAATATTATTGGAGGCATCGGATCAAAGACGGAGATGCCATTGAATTGCCTATACGGAGCGCCGTCTGAAGACTTGGCGGGACGGGCAAACAGTATGGTATAATAATATTAAAGTATATACGACATTGTTCATACATATATATTATATATATATATATGTGAGTGGCAGAGTTCGAGTGCTTTGTTCGAAAAAATTGTTCGATACGTCTTTGCGATTACCCTGGCCAAAGACCGGACGAAGACAAAAACGGTTAAGCCGATTCCCGGCAGAGCCAGGCTTGGAAGATATAAAAACCCTCGTTATTTATTTTCATTTTTTTTTTTTTACTCACGACGAGTGTGTACGCAGTAAGACGCGCACAAAACCGCAATATGTCAAAGACATATGGAAACCTAATTCCCCTTTCCTCTATATAAGAGTATAATAATAATATTTATTTCCATATATACACCGGACTTGGGGCAAAATAAATATAAATAAATAAATAAAAAATAAATAAAGAATCTATCGGCTTTGTCGTATGTTCATCGTCAAAGAGTATAATATATATAAAACTTATTTTATAGTAAATCGGTATACAGTGATAAATCGGTCGGTGAGGCACGGGTGGCGTATTCGTTCTATTCCCCGACGGCACACAAACCCGAAATTGATTTTCGTCGTTTCGGTAAAACGAGGCGTGGAGAAAAAATAAATGTCGAACGAACGACACTGAGGTAAAAAAAAAACCTGTCTCGACGCCGAAAAGTAAATAAGGGGACGGTGGTCTGATCCATGTCCCCGTGGGGAGGTTCTAGTCGTCCGAATCCAGTTGGATTTCTGTGAAAAATCTACAAAAATCTATTACACGCCGGACTACTGAAAAATAATGGTCATATGACAGTCCAAACCGTCTAGCGATTCGTTAAGGCTCAGAACGAACCAAATCCTGAAAAATGTAACACTTCTATGTACATAATACACATATAAACATTATATCAACTAAAACCAATGGTAGGTACCAATTCTAAAAAGTAACTAAAAACAAACTCATTGAAACTCATAAAAACAACTCTTGACTGGGTATTTGTCCAAAAAATATAACATTTATTATATAACTGCACTTAGTGTTTTTTAGAGATAATCGTTTTACATCATTAAATATACATATTATGATATAGGGTGATATGGTATACACAGTGATATAGTTGGAGAAAATAAATATGAATCCATCAAAACGCCAAGAATTGTGCCGTGCACTAAATTGTAAAATAATACTGTATATATATAATATAAAGCTAAGTATAGACTTATATTATGTGACGATTTGAGCATATAATAAATACTCTAGAATATAATAGCTGCCTACCTAATGCGTATTGACCCGAAGTGTTGGAAAATATCAAATTTACATGGATCAATTTATCACACGTATGATTTATGCCTAAAAATTTCCATTTAATCTAGTCTTATAATATATATATATATTTAACCATTATTTCTACGGAGTTCGTACGTGATTTTATTAAAAACTCACACGCGTATTAAACGTACGTACTTTGATCAATATCGCGCGCGGGTAAGTACACAACACACACATGCATATTATTTATATATACACGCAATAGTAATATACATGAATATGTTGCGATGTTATTATGCGGCGGGATAAGAATATATTCATACATCCGACGTTCTCTTTCCAGTGTCGTGCACGATTTCGCGAAAACACCACGGGGGTTTGGCACTTCTTAGGTGCTACTCCAACCGCTTCCCCCCTCGAACCTAGTGAAAGGAGTAAAAATTCGGAATTTGGTAAAAGCTAATTTCCTCCGCGGAGAATTCGACGCATAATCCAGGAAATCCGGCGCATTTATTATTTACAGCCAGTCACAAAGTGCTTTTCGCCTCGTTTTATCCTCCCTTTGTTTGTATACCATTTCACGGGGGTGTATAACGCTACCCTCTCTCTCCTTTTCCTCAAGTGCGCATGTATGTGTGGGTGTTCGCGTACGTTTCTTTTTTTTGTTTGTAAAACAATACCGTGTATATTCCTGCATGGCGTTAGACATCCAGCAGCAACATTTACGTTAGACGTATTTTTTAGGCTTTTGAATAATACATGAACGTATTTTGAAAAGTGAATTTTTTCCTCGTCAAATCGAATGCGTTCCGTACACGCCGCTACGAGTATCCCATTATATATTTTAATCTGCGGTCTATCAATCATATTACACCTGTCGGGGGGCGCTACGTTTTTCTTTTTTCATACCCCCTTAAACTGTCTCAGAACCGCACAAAATATACAAACACAATTTGTATATTGGTTAGGTATTTGCCAGCTCTACTTTAAAACTCTGAGGCTGTACACTGAAGCGAGTCATCGAGTTAAATAGTGAATCGAATAATATATACTTAACCAACTGTTCGAGAGATAACGAAATAATAATAACAAAAAATAAGGAACTACACTTGGGGAGTATTTTCACTCGTAAAACAGATAACCCGTTATTATACAGCATGGTACAACTTAATGCAGTCAGTTTTCAATTTCATAATTAAAAATTGTGTTCTACACATATAAATATAGTTGGGGGTTCAAAAACATAAAATTAGTTACCATGAGAAGCGACGTAAATTATAATATAATAAGCGTGAGACACGTAGAACAGGGAGGACCCCTGTCCTCTGAAAATAAAATATACGTATAAGAGAAATTTGTAAACAAGCGCGTTTACACACACGCACACACACACACACGTTGATAAATAAACGCACATACAGTTATAGAAGTTACGTAATATACAAATCGTGCGGGGACCATAGTCGCAACGGAAGAGGGAAAAGAGGAAACAAATCGCCGGCAAATTTATTTTATTTTCCTCCACGCTCTTCTACACCACACACTCTTGCTCTCACATATATGCGTGAGCGTGTGTACGCACATAAATATATATATATATATATAAGTACGCCATCATAAAGCCGGATGTAACCGTTTTTCCGTGGCGCACCGTTATAGCAATGCCAAATCACAGGGGAGGATACTAACCACGTGTATATTATATATATGTATGAGCGTTCTTTGTGTCTCGTCGTTTAACCATAAAACTAGACAAATAACGCACACAAATGGCTATAAAAAGAATTGTCGCATCACACCCACACACTGACACTCGCGCACGAGTGACGTATTGAATTTACCATTAAAATTTATAATTTCCATTTTTATTTTTTTTTTCCGCGGTACCAACTATCCATATGTATCCATACGCATATTATATAAATAATTGTGCGTCTGCAGAACATTTTTAGTACTCGCTAACCTTAAAAACCACAACATCTATATCGAAGCCTAATTCAGATATTAGGTTTGGTTGGTGCTTCCATTGGTTTTTGTTTTAATCAGCAGCCAAAACAAAAAAAATTCTTTACAGACAAATAGACAATAGGTACAATGTTTGCCGGATAAAAGAAGCCATTTTTTTTTTGTTATTTAAATTTTTTTTGACAAAAACCTAACCCTTGTTATTATCATTGAAAATATTGTATTTATTCTTTTATTCTACCTATGTATTATTATTTTTATTTCATAATTTTATACTAAAAATATATTTAGCCAAGCTAACCATCACTTATTTACCTCCCCTATTTTACTCCAGGTGTTATATTAGGTCTACGGTCGTGCTTATTTTGGGAGGAATTGATTCATTTTTCCATCGGTAGTTTAGGGGGGGAGGTTAGGTTAGGTTAGGTTTGGGTTGGGAGGGGGGATTGAAAATCGAAAAACACAGACTGACGAGCTTACATAATAATTGCTATATACATTACTATATAATATTTTCCAATAAGTCGTAAAAAGATGATTATGGCCTGTCATTCGATTTCGAATTCATTAAAACAACATGCACGGGTGACTCGTATGGCAGAGCTTTGGCAAGCCAGGCGATAGTCTGCTTAGAGCTTTTCCATGTTACATAGCCTGCAGGAGAGATTCTCGTACGAGAAAATCTAAAAACTGATCGCGAAGGACGAAGAGAAAATAAGCGGAATTTTAAGTAAAAGTAAAAAAAATAAATATATAAAGAAACTATAGGAGGATTATTGTATTTGATTTGTGAAAGAACGTTTGTGCTGTTGTACATAATAAAATGAAAACACGTCGGCAATACTTTTTATGCGTTTATTAATTGGTTTACGTCGAACGGGAAAACGTACATAAAACAACGTTTCTTTGAACGCCGCCGTCTTTTTGTTCCCTTCAGAATCCTTTTGAGGCGGAACATCTCTCGTCCGACAACGGACGGAGGAAAATAATATATAAAATTGTACAAACACAAATATTTTAAATATATATATATATACACAGACTTTACTACGGCGATCTACACGCCGGCTCTCCTAGCAATTACATCAGAATCTCTTTCGGCGCATCCCGCTTTGGCATAACTCTGTTCGAAGTACGAGCTAAAGCGCGTATTTTTTCTTATAAAACGCGATTGTACACGAATTAGGCGGAAAATTTTATTACGATTATGATATTTTTTTATTTTTCCTTATCATTATCATACCTGTAATGCAAATTATATATATTATTTCTAAGTATAGAAAAAAATACTAAAAGACCTATATTTCAAACAGATGTATAATATAATATTAATGAATAATAAAAACTCCAACAGAGAATATAATATAGTAGGTAAGGAGGTAGGTAGGTATACATAATATGTACCTACACCAATAACAGTCTTTAATATCTTTACACATATTATATTGCATGAAATCATATACGTCTTCGTAGACTTTCAATCCTTCTCAACACGTACTCCGGAGACAGTTATACACAATAAAAGCTATTTCTAAACATGCCAACGTTCAAACATGATTAAAAAACATTATGCGATTCCAGAAAAAAAACGGACTCCACACACAACATGTTTGTGTTAATAAAGGGATCGTCTGATTACCAGTGTTTACTCGGTATTGTAAAAAAAAAAAAAATAAGAAAAAGGAAAGACCTCGTCAGCAGTTGAATACTACTGCAGTTGTATTACTTACAATCGGTCGATTATATTGTGTAAAAAGTTGTGAACGTTTTGTGAATTGAAAAATCTCACAAAAAAAAACAATAAAAACTCCAAAACATGAAAAAAAACCTAAACAACTAACGTCACGACTATGCGATATACCGGGTGATTATTTTAATGTAAGACACTCATTTTTTTAGAATAGTGAAACATCATCTTGCAGGATTTCCCTGCTTTGTGGCACTCCACTCGGCTAATCAAAATTGTAAATAAGTTCACATAAGTCATAACTATAATTAACTATTATAGATACTTGTTTACTATTAAATTTTTGTGCATCGAAATACTCAAGAAAAAATATTTGGAATATGAAATGAACATTGTATAATACTGTAATTTGAAAAGTAAAACTTAAGAACTTTAAGACTGATAAGTTAAAAAATAGTAGAAATTTATTTTGTGATTTTTACTAAACTCTGACTATATATAGTACGTAAATACATATATATTATTATTGTTGTTGCCATGTCATAAACGGTTTAAGAATAACGTCATCATAATATATAATAAAATACAGTTAAACGTAAACATATGCAGTGGTCTATAGGTTATAGAATGCATGTACAGAGTGCGGTTTCATTATTCTCGCTCGACATAATTATGCATATGAATTAATGACATTATAATGTTTTAATTTCACCGTTTGGATAAAAATACATACAGGCTTTATTATAAATTACCTACCTATATATGTGTATGAATATATAACGAACATAAACTCACTTAAGCATAGTATTCTATTCTATTTAATACAGGATTAAAGAGGGTGATTGGCGTCAACAAGTATGGTAATATTATAGGAACTGAATAGGTACGATTTTTTACGCCTGTAGTAGGTCGGGACAGCGTATGTGGTGGTAGCCTTAAGGGCTGCTTTAAATAGCTGATGAGTATAGCTTTCGATGAAGTTAAATGTGATTACTATAGCATGTATTATATAGCATGTATTGTACCTGTGTCACACATGCCGCTAATTTGTTGTTATAAGCAGGAAAATATATAGTACGGAAACGCGAACGTCGACTATTATAAACAAGTAAAAACGGTAATTTTAAGCGAACTTATAAATGAGTGTTTTGTCAACGTGAATATACCGTTTTACTAACCTCGCATCCGACGAACGGAATAACACATGGGAAATGAGATTATTATAAGGCCTGGCGGTTTAAATCTCGCGGTATTAGCACTTGCAGGTATACGCAAATATCTCCACGTACGCATCGCGTTCGGTTTATCGAGTTAATAACTTGAATGTTTGACTTAACTATTATAGAACTCGGGTAAGGCGTATATAATTACGTTTGAATTGAATCAAACGTTAAAATTGATGGCCAAGAAACTTTGGTGGAACGCTGCACGCGAGTTTGATGATTAACGCTGCTATATTTAAGCGAGCGTGTGCGCACGCGCGTGATATCCAACACGATATAATATTATTAATTATGCATATAGTCGTATAACGATAAAAAGCTACAAAAAACCGAGCTGGAAAAATTGAATGCACGGTGTACAATGACGTATTTTATTTTTATTATTATTTTTGCACTAAACGAACGCCAAGTAAAATATTGCAATATCGTTCCGACGACAAATTATAATAAAACGCGAAACATAGGTACGCTCGTGTATTATGTACAGGTACAAAACAGCAAAAGCGAAACAACCTCAACGATAACAGCGGTAGTTTCGATTGTTAAAAATACACAAATACGCGACGGTGAGGATAAAATAAAGTAATTTTTCTGCTTTAAACCAAGTTCAAAAGTTTTTAACGTTTAAACTTTTTAACGATTAGTCGATATTTTATCACAGTTGGGCAACTGCAACACTCCACTGGAAACGCGGGTCGTATGCGAGAGTATAAAAACACTAATTCTCGAGTACCTCGTGTCCTTTAGGGATTCAACAAAAGTGTGCGCAAGCGGCGTAGTATTCCCATACACATGTACTACGTAAATTCGTTTACATTTATATATGTGTATGTTTTGTGCATTTCGCAAAACGTCTTCGATGGCAAATCTCCTCACGCCTGCCTCTACCTGGTAACCCCTCCGTACCCCTACACGCCCAGTCACTACCCACCATCCCCGAGGAGCATTTCCGGTCGAATTCAAACTGAATAACCCTTCCATAAGATTTCCGACGTTTCTTCCGGTGTTGCGAGCAGCAGAGCGCGAACACGTACTCCAACAGAAATATACCTACGGGAAGGTGCGTAATATTTAGTAAACACATAGGAACCGTCGGCTAGGATCAACAAGTCATTAACGCTGATTGCCCCTGTACGCACGCACGCAAGTGAAACGTGTTTAATAGGGTGGGCTGAGTATAAGGATGAATCCACAGTAGTGGCATGGTGGCGATACATATTGGAGGTGATTCGACGTATTCTCCATATTGACGTGCGGCGGCAACGAAAGTGAATTATTAAATCTATTGTACGTTTACCGAATGCCATTGTCTCGTCGATGGCAAAAGAAATCGTAAGTTCGTTGTGCAAATTATTATACTTTCCGTCGATTCGTTTATCACAAGTTTTTTATTGTAATATATTCCAATCAGCAGTTTCACGATGAGAACATACCACGAGACATACCGTTCGAGAAGGGACAAAGATAACAAGGTTGTTGCAAGTCGAATTATTATTAACAAGTTTAAATCGTCAAGTGTAACAGGACAGGCGAGAAAGCAAAGAATGGAACTTAAGTGTGTGATATATGTACTCTTTTTGTTCAAACAGTCACAAAATAATACTACAATAATAGAGGGTACACTTATATATATATATATATATGGCTCTATAAGGGTGCATATGGAGGTGTTTTTCTTGGATCGCATTCTCCTCTCAACGTGGCAACAAAATTACATTACATCGTAACGTATCGAAAAAGATATTTCATCTTTTAAATTATACGAAAATGTATCGAATTTGTATACATTTTTTTACGGTAAAGAGGAAAATTGTATGTACATAATATAAAACATGTACGCACGCACTTTAAAAACGTGTATAAAGGGTCATATAACGCGAGCGCCGAGAGAGAAGAGACTGCAAAGAGAAGGTGAGAAAAGGGGGAGAGTGACAGAGAGTTTGGTAGATGGGGAGGTAGCAGAGGATGTTGTATAAAAAACTGACCGCAGCCCAACCAATGAATAATAATTATTGTTATTATTATGGAAACATCGGGGCAGCCAGGGTGGTAATAAACAAGCGGCACCCCACCGATACATCCCCGCTCTAACCGCTCACGCGGTCTACGATCACCGGCGGGGCCGTTCGTAAAGGATATAAATCGTTGAACACAGAGGTCTCAGGTGATGCGAGATACCTTAACGGCCCTACTCTAAGCCCGAAAGGCCGATGGCACCGGTGACCCCCCCATGTAAATAATATAATATATATATGTACATACATAAACACGAACGCGTGGTTATTGATGATACCTAGGAACTTACGCGAGTGTGTGCATATGTGTATTATAGTTAGATATATGCATATATATTATTAATATAGATACTAATAAACAAAATGGTTTTTTTTTATTATTATTACCTACTTGCCGACCACGGCTTCGTTTGGACGAAGCGTTTTAACTTTCTGATTTCGACACGCCATGCACAGTCCTATTAGGGTGATCATCTATTGCTATTGCTGCTCTATAGAACTCATTATACCTACCTCCCACACCCACCCCTACAAACCTACCGGGCCAAAAATCGCGTAAGGGGAGTTCAATGCACGTCTGTGGCGTGTGTATGTGTATGTATATGTACTTATATTATATATATATACATACATATAATGTATACGTCGCATTGACGTCGCACGACGTGTCTAATGATACGGCCGAGTGACAGCGCCATTATCCCCACACAACTTGCCCACTCCTCTCTTGCCACCACCGTCAACGTAGTCGTCGGAGGTGGCTGAGGCGATGGCGGGGTTCATTAATTTAACGCGCTCTTCCACCCCGCACCTACATGATTCCTACCAACCATTCCACTCACTCCACACCCAGGCAACCTGCAGACGATTCGGGCACACAATAACATATTCATGTTAAATCCAACCCTATCACCGTCACGTTCGCCGTGGTGGTAACACTTTCTCGTATCGTCACCTCTCACTATTATATGTATACAAATACAATATTATATACTTGCATACATACATATGTATATATATATATATATATATACACACACATTCACTGTACACATTATAATAAATGTCGACTAAGATTAAACTACATACACGAACGAGCTAAGCAGTAAAAGTAAAAATTTGTATTTCACACCCAGGGAAATGGTTCAACGGGTGGACCACCCGATCACCTACAGGATAAAGTATTAGACTCAAATCAATCACATGTATATATATATATATTATAGTTAAATTTCTAGAAAGACTTAAAGCTGAGTTTGGCATGGGTTTAATGTGAAGTAAGTACACAAACACAGTATACAAGCGGCTTGTTATATTATCGCTGTAAAATACTTCTGCAGATGATTTATATTTATTGGTTATTCGAAGTATTAATATAAAATTTGATTTGAATAGGTATACCATCACACACTATACAAGAACACGTAATATATAATGTAGCGTTACGGGTTTTTTTTCAACACCCATAAAACATCGTTAGGCACTTTTTATGGAACACTGCAGGAACACACATAAAAATAAATAAATCCATGTTCAATGGTTGTCTTACGTTCTTACAGCCGTTGTTCATGTCAATTGATAATACTATATTTACAGTGATATTTAAAAAGAACGTTTTTACGTAAAATAAAAACATAAGTATATTCGTGTTAAATAAAAACACATCAAATTGATTAAAACGAAAGAAACACGCAAGAGCAAAATACCACGTCAAAGTAGAAACAACATAATCTTAAATAAAAAAAAAACATGTGAGATATATTTTTACATTACACGAAAATATCTACTACTGCAGCCGGCCATTAATACAATCACGTGAAACAAAAAATTAAAATATCGACAAATTGTGCATAAGGTAGGTACATATAATAATAGCTAAGGTTAAGTCGCAATTTGAAGCACAGCATGCAGTTTAAGTAAGATATTTATCATACTGATAATATTCAAACGATAAGCTCAAAAATAAAATATAGGAATGATCGCTAACGAACTAGCTTTAAATGTATATTTTTATTAAAAACCGACAGAAATAGCAAGTTGTGGTCGATTATCAGTTCGATAAAGGGTAAATTTACTTTAACACAAAAAAACAATAAAATTGTGTTGGAAATTCGAAAAGTAAATTTACTAATTAGTATCGTATTCAGTGTGTGTAACACAGAGACAACAATAATGCATGTGTAGGCGTTCTCTTAACATTCTCTGATATATTATTGAGAAGTTCGAATGTCTAAGAACAATAACTATAAACTTTTAGCGCGATTATTCAAAAATAATATTGTATAGGAAGGTGCTATAATCATAACGAGTAACAGCGCTGACGAATTCCAAAAGGCGGCGGCCCGAGAATTATCGAAAAACCTACTCACGCGCACCTATATATGCCCACGATAAGGAACTGAGATAACATTCAGCGACAAACGAACGCATTCTCGAGCGCTGTGACGACCGACTCGTATTATCACACGTCTGGTTTCATTTGATTGTGGTGGCGAGAATACAACAACGACAACAATAATAATAAAAGTAAAAATAATAATAATAACGTTGGCGGCGTTGAGAGGGGGAGAGAAATACATCGACTGCGAAGAACCGACGGTCGTCGTAGCGGCAGCGGCAGTCACGGACCGGTGCCCGGTCAGGAATCCGTGACTTGGAACTTCTTTGTCCTGCGCTCAGAGTAATACAAGGAGCATGTATTATAGCATAGATGGGAAAGAAAAAAAAATTACACGCAGACGCGCACGTAGGTATATTATAATATATATATATATAGAATAGGTACGACGTAGACTACTAAAATTGTTTACAGCAAAGTGTCAGGAGAGGGTGGGAGGGGAGGCTGTTCGTTGCCGCCACCGCGGTGAAACAACAACAATAATAATAATATTATGTGTAAGTACGCACGAGGAGATCACGATTCCTTAAAGACGTTAACGACGTCAGTGACTGCAAATAGGATGAGTCCTTCGTCCTATAGCCATAATACCGCAGGCAGGTATAAGCACCCCCGCATTATAAGCGGTGCGGTCGGAAAAGTTTCAACTCCGTGAAATATACGCGACCACGATGTGGGGCAAGCGATAATCATAATGGGTTATCTTACACATTCAACAACGACGATCGGAAAAACGAAATTCTCACACTCTAGGTACGTATGAGTATACACAATTAATACACGATAGTATTTTAAAAGCGCGCGTTTTGTGCATGAGTCACCGTAAGGCGCATATTTCCATCGGGGGAGTCAGGAAGTAGTGGCGAGCGGGCGGTGGGGAGGATAAAAAAATAATAATAAAAAACGACGGCGTCTTATTTTTTTTTTATATATATTTTTTCCTCTGTTGTTGAAGAAAGTGATTATATTCTCTCTGGAACGACCCCTCCACCAACGCCGAGCGGAGGAGAGTCAAGGACCTCCAAGCCGGGGCTATTGACCGGTTCACCTTGACTGCGCCGAGCCCGGGAACCGGTCTTTATGCGTGGAAGACAACGACGACGACGACGACGACTGGTCAAGGCACGTCGCACCGCCGCCGCCGATACATTCGTTACACGGCAGCCACCACCATTCATTCCAAGAGTGCGGGGGGGCGCGAGCGGTCGCACGGTTCGTTACGAATATATATATAAACACACAATTGGAAGGAAAC
>PVMI01042114.1:0-10669 GCA_008528875.1 Aulacorthum solani | reverse complement strand
AAAAAAATCGTATCATCAATCCTTCTACGAAATCGTCTTTATTACGCCTAGCCGGAATAGGCGGTTTAAAAATAGCCTTTTTTCCACGCACATTCTTATTCCTCAAAAACCACCGACACGCCGTAGGTATATGAATGAGAATGGAAACGGAGAGCATCGACACATCACTGACCGAGACGATCGTAATTAAACGCATGATGATGATATCGTATAGGTGCTGTAGCCGTGGAGGTACACAAACTATAAAAATATGATACCTATTATTGAGCAGCACCATTAATGAGTTTGTTCTGAGAGATAACCGTACGTAATAATACGTACCTATGCAGCTGCCATGTGACAAGCTGACAACAACCGCCTCGACCGCGATTTTATTAAATCCATGACCTATGCTCCACACGGCGGCGGTCCCGCATTCCTGTCAACCGGTTTTTGGCGGGCTTTCCGCTGATTTACCGCCGCAGTGTTTGAAATTTTTAATCGAAAAATATCAAAATAATATACGGCTGTTATTAATATATAAGAAAGAGTTTTCCGGGTGCACCGCTATTTTTGATTTAAAACTCTATCTCTTCCCCCTCCCCGTCGCGTTCGTGTGAGTTATTGCCTCCGCACCGTTAGCTGCAATCTCTGTGATAATAATAATTTAATAACGCATGGCTGCGAAAAATGCCCGGGAAATCGAAAATCGGATTCTTTCGTCAACCTAGCAAGAACGCCACGAACACTGACCGCCCGCTGTTCGTTAAAATATCGATTTAGTATATTATTATTATTATCTATAAATAATATTTAAATAAGATATGAAACTTTTAAAAGCTGGACATAAAAGCGTGGCGAGTGCGAACGTTCTTAAAGTCGGAAGCTAAGTCAAAACTAGTGGCTAAAACCACAGCGAAAGTTCAATCACAAAAACTCATCTGATTTTCTATACTTACATGACAAGTGTGTATTTTAAATAATATATGTAATTCAGTGAAGGATTTACTACACAAAATATATATATGTATACCATAATCATGAGAACAATATTTTAAATTTAAAAAATATCTTCCATACGTATAATTCGTAAGTCGTATTAGCCATACGAAAAATCATAACCTCCAACTCATATCTCTGGGTGGATCGAGCCTCGAGGGTAATATGGTGAAACGAGTTTTAACTTTTATGAGTGTGAAAAACTAGATTAAAATTGATTTGGAATGGGTAGTGGACATTCACAAATATTCGAAAATAGTGGTCGCTGCATATTCGATGTATGATATGGGTAAAAAAAAACTCGTATAAACGACACAAAAAGTTAATCGATATGTATACAAAGACGTATAATACAACTTGTGATTTTAAACAAGATTATGGACATAAACGTACTAAAAATTATTAACCCTTTCGACAACTCAGAAACAATTATTTAAGGATAACTTGTATTCTTACTTCTTATTGTACTTGGCTTGTTTATTAAAAGGATACCTATAACTAGTGATTCATGTCAATAAGAACTTAATCGTTAATACCGAAGGCAAATAAACAATTTTTCACTTTCGTGAAATTAAAGTTTTGTTTAAAATGACAGGATTATCCAGGGTGCCAATATTGTATTAGTAATTAACGATTAAACACATAATGTATTATACAAATAAGCCACATTTAGTACGTATATGGATTATCACTGATCAAATAATTCAAAATTCAATGTAGGAATATTAATTTGGTAAGTATTATTTTATAACGTTACCTCTGTAATTCCTATATTAATAAAATATGAAACTGATAGATATAAAAGTATATTTTCAAACAAAAATCGTAATACATTAATTTAAAAAATGATCGACCGATGCAATCGTAGTTTAATCCAACAAACAAATACGTCCAATAAATACATTTGCATACGATGTAGTTTGACCATTCGATTCTGAAGTTCAAATGTAATATAATATTATGTCCTATAATTTATAATATAATATATACATATAATATTTAGCTTTTAAATGGTTATACCATAAACTTTATACTTACAAGTTATGAATTTTCCATTTTTAGAAATTTTTAATAGTTTATACAACCAAAAATTGTAATTTATAAGTCTTAGGAAATGCTTCTAATTTATCACTTTATAGATTTAAATGACAAGACACAAAGAGAGTCTGGACGAAAATATTGTGCAAATAGCATTCCTAAGTATATTTTATAATAATAAATAATACTATTAAAATAAACACAAGAAAACATTTCAAATCAATCTAATACAAATTTAAGAAGAAACATACCCGAATGTTTAATCTCATGTTTATAGCATAATAATTATAAAAGAAAATTTTTAAATCGGAATAGTGAGTTTTACTGTTTAACTACTTATTTAACATTAAAATAAAATATTAAATTTAAAGGTAAGAATATTATCTAGGACCCCACATAGATATTTTTGGTATTTTAATTTTAAGCAAGTTATGAGTATTTAAAATTCGCAGTATGTATACTTTACAAATTCTAATAATTGTGTATATTATTATGCATTATATGTATGACTAGATAATTAAAAAAAAAAAATTACTTTACACTATTTTTTTAACGTGTTTATTCGGTACTTCAAGGGGTTTTCTCGTTGATATAATTATTTTAAGATTGGTAAGTGCACGAAATTTGATCCTAAGCAAATACGTACCAAACAAGTAACACCTAAGTATCAACATAAAGCTATTATTTCTAATTAATCTTAATGTTTTTAGTGAAATTGACATTACAAGTTATTCAAGTCCAACCATGTTGTAAAGTTATAAATAAATACTATATTTACCTACAGGTATACCTACTTTAAGGAAAACAAAAAATATTTTATTAGTTTCGTACGATCCAGTCCAAGTTACATGATATAATTACATAAATAATAAAATATAACATACCATTATACAACCGTAGGCATTGAATTCAATAACTTAATTAGAGCTCATTCATAACTTTAACGACTCATTGTTTTAAGATGTAAATGTTATGTATTTAAACAACATTGGAGAGTATATGGATTAAATAATTACGCGATGGATATTTTTAATTAATATAAAATGACGTACGAACAATAACGTTATGACGTAACAACATTTTTATAGAACATGATTTTCAGGAGTTTATTACACTGAACATTATTTCATATTAGCATACTATTTTTTTTTAAATATGCACATATTCGAAAACAATTACCTGAACCGATCGCAATAATGATAATCGTAAAAACGAAAAATTCCGAACTAGCTTTTTCTACAACTATATTATTATAATATAGAGGAAAGTGAAAATGAAAATATACCTTTTATATATCATACAAATGAACTAAATATATTAGATTGACTACAGCTGAGGCTAGAATAAATGTGTTTTAGTATTTGCATAATAATCACTTATTTTTAAGATATAATTTCCAAAAGTGGATCGGATCGTGCAGTGAAAATATAAGGCAAACATTTATTATTTACAAGCAACAAGAAATCAATTTGACGGAAAATCAAAGTCTCGAACCAAAAACCAAAATCGTCAAATCATGTTACCTGTAATATACTTGCACACACTTATTTATACACACATATCAGACATATTCGTGTATAGGTATTATTTTGTGTATTCGAGCGATTTTTGGAATGTTTTTTTTTTTTTAATTTTAAACGGATACAAGTACCAACCAACATATACATACATTTTTTAGATATCGTTACTGAAAACTATTATCTCTCGTAACTATACTATTATTACGGTCGGTGGGCGTGCACTAGAAAAGAATAGAAAAAAAAACAAAAACCCAAAATGAAATATGGAAGTGGTCTAACGCGACAGCGGTGGTGAGGGGGAGGGGCACACACTCTGTGCGCGCGTTCACCTTGGCGCGTCCGTCGCCGCCGTCTAAGTAGACGGTCGAGTCGAGGCGGGGGAATATCACAAGGCATCGGACGGCCGTGATCTCGAGCAGATTAACATTAAACACCGAACCCTCCTCCACGTGCACCCCTTCCACCACCTCCGGATTCGGAGTACCGACCGAAGGCATACCGGGCGAGGTGGAGATTCCCGCGGTCCCGAGAGACACGCGAGAGGAACCACCGCCGCACGTAATGACCGTCGACCGTCGTAGTAGAAAATTACACCGTGCAAGTACACAAGTACACACGCATAATATATAATATATTATATTATTAAGGTATTACGAACGGACGAAAATTACCAGTTACCCGGTAATGGGTATGACGAGCTGGAGGATGCGGTAGAACGCGGGTAACCGCCGGTGGTGCTAGTGGCGGCGGCGGTCACGGCGGACGACGAGGACACGGCACGGCGGCGACGGCGAATTGAATTCGTGCGGCGCGTTTCAAACAGATATAATATTCTATGGACGTATACAATAAATGATTAAGACTTATGACCATAGGACAGAACGAATAGGTAATTATGACGGTGTTGGAAGTGAATATGTGGTATCTGCAAATAAAGTACCACGGAAGGTTGTGTTGTACATATACCAATACGGTTTGTTTTTATTCTGTTACAATTAAATAGTTCGAGGTATAGTTATATGTAGCTGGTATAGAGTTACGGATCGATGGCGAGAAAACGGAAAATAATAATAATAAATATCGAAAAGAGACTTTGGAAGACGACAGCATGAATTCGATTTTACCTTGGTCGCCGAGCACCGATATCGTTTTAATTTTAAAAACGTCAACTTCACGCGTCACCAACGGCCTATTTTTTTTATTATGTACTTGTATACCTACTTACGATAACTAATTTTTTAACTAAGCCAGGCGCACCACCCACCTTACACGAATTTCAGACCCCGCGCTATTATACCAACATGAACTTAATAATATGATTATGTTGGTGTATACAATAAAATATAAAGGTATCGCTTATCCGATCAACCCTTTCTGCCGCCGCCCCTACAGAATCAAAATTATTACGTGGTTTTAAAAATAAAAATATGTGCACGTGTAGGTTGGGTATATTAATTCCTGCATTATACTCTGGACATATAACTACAGCCTACAGGGTTATACTCTACGCCGTGTGAGATTACACTTAATGACATAATATGATAACAATGCTATACCACCATCACAATTAAGCAAATTATTATAGAGGCACTTTTCGAGATATCAAACATTATATTTGAAACGTAGGTATATACAGGGTGGTCCACCGTTAACACGATGTGGTTACTGCACACACACACACACACACACAAATCTATGATAAATAATACTATATCAAACCAACAACTATATACAAACACGAATATTCACAATGAGAATCGAAGAGATTTAATATTAAATATCGAACGACCGACAATACGAGAGTACTACTATATACATTATACATACACGTAGTTTTATTACGCGAACATTCTCAAAAGGCACGGAATTTCAATTTCGAAAGACGCACCGTTTCCACAACATTATACTGTTATATTATATTAAATTAATAACGCGCGAAATAACTATAAAGTAGAAATAATCGCTTTGATAACAAAAATCGAATTGCGATCATGCCATTTCTCCTGCAGGTATACGTACAGATAACATTTTTTAAATAAAACATAAACGTCTGCGATGGTATATTGATGAGCATCAACAGTTATTATATTAACCTTGGGCGGTTTGAACAAATCAAGTCCAAAAGAATGTTGTATTATAATATGTTTTTTATTGTTTACCCAAACAAAATCAACCGGGTGAATTAAAAATCACACATCTTTTAATAATGTTTTGGTAGGTTTAATAACAAAAAAAGCGACATAATAATAATAATAATGATACAAAATATATTATTATCAAACAAAATTGATGGAAACTGCAGAATATGTTCGAGCTTCCGTATAGTACCAGCAGCAGCAGTTTTACATCAAAATTTCGATTCCGAGGTAATAAAAAATGTACGATGACCGAGTGCGTATGGTTTTTACAATTCTGCCGCAAAAAGTGCAGTTCTGTGGGCTTATTGAAAATACAAAATTCATGAATGCCGAGCACACATAAATGTTACCTCGGTTTTACCATGCTGTTGTAAGTTTTAAAACAAAAAAGTATCGCCGAGTAAATATTTACGAATTTAAAAGAGAAGGATTTCCTCGTCAATCATCCGACGAAATATATCAGACAGCATCCTGCAAGTTAAACGAACGAAGGCAAAGCAAAGTCAAACAAACTAAAACGTTCAATGTGTATATAGATGTATACAATATGAGTAAGCGCGCGTGCCAGACGTATCACGAGTAATTAAAAATAATAATAATTAATAAACAATAATATTGCTACAATATCACACGTCGCAATCTTATACAAAATTATTGTATACTAATGGAACGGTTTCGGCATTTCAAAACGTCCCAGACCAAATACAAACCCGTTTGATGGGAGGGGTAGGGATTGTCGACAAGCCAGACGGCGCAAGGACGGTCGGCGACAGACAATTTTAGGTGCGCAAGGACGACGCGAGTAATAACGATCGCGAGAACATGAACATAACACATAATAATTGAGTTTCGCTGCGGCGTCATCGACACTCACCATTTCCACGTCGTCTTGCACGGCGTCCGCTGCCGGCGTTGCGATGGTGGCCGTCGGTGGTGCCGTCGTGACGGATTCCGCGTACTGTTGCGCCGGTCGCTGAAGCTGCAGCGGCGGGAGATACGTGTTGTTGGCCTGCAAGTGGTACAGCTGGCCACCGACGTGCGGCGTCTTGGGTTGCGGCGTCACGGCGACGGCTAACTGATACTGATGCAGCGGTTGCGGCGGCTGATGCTGGTGCTGATATACGTGGTGGTATGCGGCGGCTGTGGCTGTGGCGGCGGCAGTGGTGCAGGCGGCGGCGGGCGAGCAACAGTGCGCGCAACAAGTCCGCAACGGTGGCGGCTGTTGCTCTCCGGCTACGTGCAGTGCCCCCGGGTACGTGTAGCAGTACGTGATTGCTGTTGGCGCGTTGACCGGGGCCCGCCGGGCGGCAAACACGGTGGCGGCGGCTGCGGCGTCGGGTACGCGGACTAGACCGGCCGGTCGTCGTCAACCGGACGATCGCATCGGCTGCGGCTGTCGACGTCGCGCTTTGATCTCGCGCGCGGACGTATATTATATTATTTATATGTTATTATCAGTATATGCAAACCGTGCTATACCGTAGTACGGTGATGGGGCACCTGTCCGGTGTCTCGTGGTCGTGGACGTTCGACGGTCTGACTGATCGTATGTGTTGGTTGATGTGTGCGTGTGTGTGTTTGAGTGTATGTGCGAGGGCTAGCCGTTGGGTTTGCGTGCGTGGACAGAAAACGAGAAACGAAAGGGGAAAGAATAAAATAAAAAAAGACGAAAAAGAGAAAAAGTGGTGTGTGCCGCGCGCGTCGGAGTGTAGCGGAGAAGATCCGGTACTGATGCGGACTCTGATCGCACTGGTCGCGACGGCGTCGGCCCGAACGGGGTCCGGTGTGTGTGCCGCGGTCGGCGGCGACGACGACGCGCCGACCTGCGCGCATGCGCCACGCGACGAGCACACAGGTACGCCCATCGGTGGCGGGGAGGCGCTCTCCGCCCGCGGCATGTACCTATTTGCTCGCACACGCACACGAGCGGGACGCACGTACACACGAACACCGTACACACCGCCACCGCACACCCACCTGGTGATTCCGCGTAATAGTGAATATGTGTAAGTGTAGAATATTGTGGAAGTGTAGGTGGGGTTTGTGTGTGTGTGTGTTTGTCAGTCTGACGATAATAGGTTATTAACCAAAACAAATGGGTCCGCAATTAATGCAATAAAAAAATGTATAATATAATATATTATAATGCAGCATAACATAACATGATGCGAACTTTCCTCCAAGCACAGCACGAAAGCGCGATTGCTTAAACCCGCCACCGCCATCCGACTAAACGAATACGACGCGACCGTCGACAATCGGCAAAAAAATAAAAAAGTATTGTTCGCGGGTCCTCCGAAAACCGTCATAACAGAAAACATTTTTTCTTCTTTCTTGTTCTTCTTCTTGTTCTTTATATTTATTAACGGTTCTATTCAAACTTTTCCTATTGAAGTTTGATATATTTGCACTTTTAGTTTGTAGGTACACAATGTCTTTTTTTCTTCCTTTTTTTCCTTTCATGACGAATATTTTTTCAAGATTTGCAGCTTTTAAACAAATGACCGTTTACACAAAAGTTTCTTAAACACTAGCGACGACAAATAAACAGAGTGCGAAGAACTTAAATATAAATAAATATATTGTACATAATAAATATAGATGAGTTATAACTTATGATAATACAAAACTGACTAATCCCGAGATTTAAGAAAAAATCGTCACGTAGAACGAAAAACGTCAGTGATGGGTGAACCACCGTACCTTTAATATATACGTATACATTATATTCAACAGATATACGTACAGGTTGAATCAACAGACGGCCTGTTGCTAAAGCGCCTACATATAAACTTCTCGTCGGTTACATGCAATTCAATTAATATTCGTTTTACACTTGTTAGGCCTATTTATGTGTGTGTACATAATATTAGGTATATTATAATATTGTACACTTAATATATACCTGCCTATACAAGTTTATTTAAGTATACCTGCAGGGTACAATGTTAACAGATGGTTCATAATGATTTTACAAATTGCATTTATAAAATATCTAAAGACATTTTCTAGAGCAATTTACCTAAATGTGATATCATACGTAGTCGCCAGGGCACTGGTGATGGAAACCCAATCCTCACTAAACTCCTTCATTATCGGTGTGGAGAGTTAGAAGGCTAATGGTAAACATTTGACATTGCATTGTATAATTAACTATTCAGACATAAAAGTATACTCGTATTTACACATATCGGATCGATGTAAGTAGGTACTAATTGAATGTAACGAGTTACCTCAAAATGAAAACGATAACCGCTCGTCCAACGAATGTAGGGAGGTTAGATACATATAAATAGAAAGAGACGTATTTGTAAACTCTCTTGCGAAGAAAATATGGTTATAACTTATTGTGATAGTGTCTGTCGTATTAAAAAAAACTGAGGACAACAAATCTTGTACCAAAATATTCAAGTTTAAAAATCCAAATTATAAGATTATTATTTGAATGAAAAAATATTTATACCTATTTGCATTAACTATACATATATAGTTACCTTTTATAGTTATCTATAATAAATAATATTTTAATATTAAAGAGGGCTTAAAAAAATACAATGGATAGGTACGTAATAAGGACATCTTGTGAGTGTAGACATCTTAATTTTTTCAATTTTTTTTTTTATTTTTAAGCTTTTTGTTACTTCTTTTATCATGCCAAATGTCTGTAATTAAAAACTAACTATACCACGTTATAATCTGAAATCACCGGTTACATAACAATATAATTTTTGGCACCACAATGGCATCGAGGCGATGCCGAAAATGAGACACATGCTTTAAGGGGAAATTGGAAGTATCAGTTCTTCACACGAATACTATTTAATTTTTAAATATTGTAATTAATTTAAAATTAGGTAAAGACATTTTTTTGCACCGTTATGGACGCCAACAAATGTTGACAGTGAATTGACGAAGTCGTGGCTTTTATGGCCAGAGTGATTTTTGAATACAGGTTCAAATATTAGATATCTACTACACACTATTTATTGTTATAACTATACAGTACGTATAGACAAGCAGGCCATGCGACACCACTTTGACACACCCTAACTATGTTGATATAATCATAATAATAATAATAATACATAACATATATTTAAAAAAACGTACTGTAGGACTGCGATCTCCAATTTACGCGTATATTTGAACGGTAAACCTCGTCACTTCCGAACTGGATAAAATTCGCGTCACCTGTTTTACGAGGATAAAGGATTTCGGCGGAGAAAGTAAGGCGCACAATATCAGCCATTTATAAATTATTTACATGTTTCTTGTAGGAATCCTAGACGGCCATTAATATATTATCATCTCTACGGCCGTAATTTATTTATTTTTTATATTTTTATACCATATATATATATATATATATATGGGTTTATATAATGCGAATATAAACTTAAAGACTTGATCTAGGGATGTCACTGCCAGCCTCAAAACATTCTGTAGTAGGTATATTATGTGGCCATCATGATTAAGATATTATGTAGAATTGATACGCCACCAGAATCGCAAGTATTTAAACTTTCGGGCGGCGGCCGGCCATCTCATTAACATAATTGGTAAACATCATTCAACCATACTTCGTTCCGCAAACCATGAGCATATATGTGTATATAATACTTATAAACTATATATTATATACATTATACTCGGGTGGATAATTTAATTTACTCATATTATATACACACGCGTTAGGTTAGGTTAGGTCAATGTTCATTTTGTTTTATATAAAACATTTTCGTATTTGAACACTGGAATATTCATAACTTAAATAAGGTCGGCACGGTTTAAATTATATTATATGATTGATACTATGGAAACATTTTACAACTAATACAGATGATGAATGAAATAATAATGTTTCCGATTGAAGATTTTGTTTAACAAGGTGTAACGTCACGGAATTTTGTGTATCTTACGTACTCTTTGGACCCTGTGGAGCCAGATGGTTCAGAATTATAATGTCCATGCCGTACGGAGAATTACAACGTATAC
>PVMI01042097.1:0-10288 GCA_008528875.1 Aulacorthum solani | reverse complement strand
GTCTAAAAATATAAAAATATGAGGATGATTAGAATTAAAACTTTTATTGAAATTCGAATGAAACGATTCACAAGCATGAGGCGTGCTATTCAAATCTGCGGTAGCAGCTGCCCATATATTTGAAGGAAAAGACGCGTCATTACGTATATAATTAACATGTACCTTTTTTGCTTGTTTATTTTCTTGGGCGGAATTTACCATAGATTTTATTTTTACCTGTTCATTTTGGGCGGAATTTACAATCTCCCCAATTTGTCCAAGGGCTGCCATTCGGTGACCCCTGATCTACCGTATTGTGTATAAATATTGTTTCTCAACTACTATGACTGTAACCTGAGAGGTTTTTTTTATGTGAAACGGACCACTAACAATTTAAACTTGTAGGTGTTGCATATTTCTTTGAAAACAAAGTGTTATTCTTTAATTGACTTTATGTTTGTTTTTAATAGTAATTTTGTATAATTTTACAACAACAACAAATCTCAAATCATTTAATAACAAATACTATTCCAAAACACAGTTAAACTGTTAAGGTAAGAAGGTATAAAAGCGTTTATAATCATGTACCTATCTGAGAAAACGATATTATTCGCTCAGCATACCCAGGCAGGTAACCTTTAAATGTCCTACCTAAAAGTTGCTACAGCTGAATTAACTGTTTGAAAGTTGTCTGTAATATTTTATTAAAATAACATATATAGTTCTGTATGACTGGCATATATTATATTTAATATGTTTCAATAATTAACGTAAAATATGTGACTACATGAATATGAACAGTTAATCAAATATTTTTACTGTACAAAATATAAGTATGCTACATGAGGAACCATAAAAATTAACCATTGTCCTCCAAAATAAATTATTCATTAACCTCACATAATAGTAATCGGAAATTAATGATTAAAAAAAAAAGCAGGACTTACTTTGCTGCGGTTATATGAGGGTTAAAGTCTAAATTGACATTGAGTAAGTCACAGTTCGCATGTGAAATCATGAATATCATCGAATACAAAAATGATTCTGTACATAAATTACATGTCAGAGTTTATTTAATAGTTTATTTATATTACTCACTACAAATTACTAGTAGAAATAATTTTATTTATTTATAAAACGGTAAGTTGAACTTATTTTTACTAAAATTGTATATCGTTATTTCAGTATTATTAAATGTGTTATTGTTATTAATTTAGGTACTATTATTTATTTGTAAGTTAGATTTTATCACTATCAATCTACTCTTTCCTCAGTTACCTACAAGTTATATCAAGGGTATAAAACCAATGTTAAGAAACCAGAACCAAAAAAACATCGGATGACTGTATTACCTGGAAATTCTTTTGGAAATGGAAAACGGAAATGTAAGTAGATTAAGATCGCGACTTGGAACACACTGAGCTTATATCGCACCGGAGCTTGCAAGAACCTAACTGATGTACTGAAAGGGTACAATGTAAAGATAGCAGCAGCACAAGATGTGAGATGGACTTATACAAGATGTTTAAAAATAAATTACTACATCATTGACTATAATGAAGTTTATGATAAATACAAATTCGGTACGGGTGTTGCTTTACATACAGACTCTTTAATGTTTGAATCCATACTTCATATTCTAGCTGGACACAAAACATCTAAAAAAATTTATAACTAGCATATATGTCCCCACTGAATGTAAAGAGGACAGTGTGAAGGAAGAATTCTATGGATAAGTAACGGAGATCTACGCTCTCAGAATATGCTGAAGATTGTCATTGGGGATTTAAATACAAAATTAGGGAAGGAGACTTCTTTCAGACTTTCACTCGGCCAAACAGTGTTGCTCACGAACAAAACAATGATAATGGTCAGAAGGTTGTAACCTTAAGATCAAGAAACATGACTATAAGTAGCACATTCTTTTCTCACAAGGACATTTACAAATATACATGTAAAAAATAGACAGATACATGTATAACCAAATTGACTACGTGGTTATTTGACAAAATATTCAGATCTAGTATTTCGAAAGTAAGGATTTATCGATTAGTGGAATGTGATTCTGATAATTTTTTGGTTACTGTGCAATTCAGGCTCAAGTTAAACAGGGTCCGAATAACTCAAAACAGATTTCTAAAGTTCAATCTAGAATAACTTAAGGAGAAAAGAGGAGATCTAAAATACATTAAAGAGCTCACCAAAATCTAAGGTCAAAATAAAAGGAAAAAATTGACTCAAGTGATAGATTAAGTGTAATATGTAATACTATAGTAGAGGTCGCAAAAAAGTCACTTGGTAAAGTCAGAAATCAAGTAAATAAATTTTATAATAATAAGTAGCAAAATGCAGTACTAAAGAGAATTAATATCGTCAAAACTATCTGAAAAATTAGTTAGCAGAATACAAAGAACTATTTGAGAGTTAACTTAGGTAGAACGTGCAAACAAATTATATAGAGGACAAAATTAAGTTAGTAAGCTTCTACGTAACACGGTGCAAGATCACACATAAGACAAAGTCCAAACTTTCTTTACAGCAATCAAAAACCACCAGAAGTTCAACTCAAAATTAAAAGCCATGAAAGATAAAAACTAGAACCACTGGCCGAAGAGTATATAGGAAGTTACCAGTGTGGTTTTTGGAAAGTAAACTCCATTATAGACCAGATCTCAACTATTGAACAGCTCAAAGAAAAAAGTAGGAGTACCGACAAAACATATGACAAGTGTTTGTTTATTTCAAGAAAGCTAAAGACAGCATCCATCACGATAGTATGTATAATATAATATAATATGAGTTTGGCTTCAATAATGACATTCATTCATCGTTGACAATAATGTATATGAACGGGACCAGGTATCATATTGGAGTATACTGTACAGTGTTGTAAGAATTTGAAGTGATGATGTGGCTTAAACAAGGTGATGCACTATCACCAATACTTTTCAATATAGCATTAGAATGCTGTATTTTGCAGACGATCTGAATTTGGTTGAATAAAACAAGAAAACGATTATGTGAAATACAAAATAACTTATTTACAAAACAAAATAAATCAGCTTAGAAATAAATTAAGATAAAACTAAAGTAATGGACAAATTGGCTGTTGGAGATAGAGAAAAACTCACATTAGATGACAATGTTTTTGTGAAAGGCCAAAGTTTCAAGTACTTAGGAGTAACAATCACTGAGAACAACGACTGGAGTTCTAAAATAACCAATTGCCTGCTTCTAGCGGATAGTAATTTTTTTGTACTGATAAAATATTTCAAGTCGAAACTATTCTCTAGGTCTAAAAGAACAAAAGTATGCCTATTATACATAAGTATTGTGAGACCAATGTATGGCCGATGATGGTGAAAATTGAACAAAAATTAGAACATTTGATAATAGAATAAAGAGAACAACATGTGAATAAGTTTTTGACAATTAAATAAATAGATGACGTAGAAGGAGAAATAAGAGAAATAAGGGAAACCCCAAAACTACCTTATATAACAATCTACGCGAAGAAACAGAAAATTCAGTGATTTAGGCACGCAGCGAGAAGAAATAATGTAAATTGAATACAAACAAACAAGTTAGCTAATGGCCTTAGTCGCCATGCTTAAGTTCAATAAAAAAAAAAAAAGTAGGAAACTAAGATACAGCCCAAGAAACAATGGATGAATAGTGTGCTAAGATATAGATAGAGGGACTAGAAGTAACAGAGAGGGAGGAAAGGATACAGATTTTTGGAGTTCGGTGACAGTATCAGCCAAAACTCTTGCTAATTTGTGAAAGCACATAAGAAGATATAATAAATTAGACGGTATTCTTCATCAAATAAAGGGAGTAAAAATAATTATTTTTAGTGAAGTTATAATTCTCAATGTTTATAATTAGAATAAGCAATTCATAATGGTATGAGGGTGATACTCCTAAGTGTCACTTTTGAGGAAAAATAATAAGGATTTTGGGAATAGTAGAGCAACTGTTCACCAACCATAAAATATAAATAAATAAATAAATCTGTTGTGATAATATTACAAAGTATAATAATATTATATAGATTTTATAACATAATATAGGTATAGTAAGTAAAACAATAAATAGTATTTTAAATTAATAAAATACATCGATTTTGGTTAGCATAGTTCTACAGAACTTTGGCCATCAATGTAAATTATATTACTCGTTATTTAATAAACATTAATATTATCAACAAAAATCTTCAATACAACACATATTTGAGGATAACACGTATAAAATAACCAATAATTGATATCCCGTTGTTGTCATGATCATAAAAACTGTTTGCTGTGCCATAGTAAATGAAGGACACTAGGATCACAATATGTCATTATGAAACATCTAGGTTTATTGTCAAAATCAAGCTTTACACATTGGAAAAAAATTATATATTCGTAATTTGGTATTACTAATTTGTTGTACTGCAAATTGTGATTTTACGAATTAAATGTATTAAACATAATTGTTTTTGACAACATTTTTGACATTTATTAGGTATTCGATAGTGCCCTTCCTAATTTATTTAAAATACTAGCCACAGCACAGTCAACTTTATAAACTTATAAAATTATAAATTTATTCGATACGAGATATAAACTTTAATAATAATAATAATAGTTACAGTTAAACCATCATGATAATGATAATATTAAATGTATAATAGATAGTAATAATAATAGTAATTATAATGAAAATAATAATAATAGTAATAATAATAAAAAAATAACATTAATATAAATAATAACAATAATAATTATAATAAAAATAGTAATCATAATAATCATTAACTGTACAATAAATAATAATAAAAGTAATAATAATAAATAATAATTAATGTCAATAGTAATACTAATAATATTAAGAACAAAATGATAAATATTTAATGTAATTTTAAATACTGTAGTAGATTTATTGAGAAAATCAAAAAAAAAATATTAGTAACATATCCAAACAATACATAAAACCTATGTTGTGGGTACCTACTAAAAATAGTTCTATTGACAAAGTGACTAGATTTGCATCGGGTATATCTAGGAATATTAAAGTACGTCTTACACACATAACTTATTATAAAATTGACCAATAACTAATTGGTTTTAATATATCAATACATTCATAATAATATGACTACCTATGACAAAAAAAAAAAACAACTAATAATTGGATGTCTTAAAGACCTCTAAAAACTAACAACTATCCACTAGCTTTGGCATTTTCAGCTCACATATCATATGACAGATAAATGATAAGGTATACATTTAAAACAATTTTGATTATAAAATCGTAAAACAGCCATATTTTTGTTGCATTTTTTGAAATATAATTGATTAATTTAAACGAATGGTTATATCATGATTCACTGATCACTAACTGACCAAAAACAATGAGGTAAAGTAACACAGAATTTTGGTTAATTTTGAAATAAATAATTAGCTGTATAAATAGTCATGTATATTTATTATAAGATAAAAATTGTTAAATATCAGCTAAAACACACTTTCTCACAAAAAAGAAGATAAATGAATATATTATATACCATTCGTTTCAAAATATAAGTATTAATAACTTATTTACTTACACCCTGAAAATGTTACGGTTCCCTGTGAAGAGAAATGAAGAACACCGAGCGGATTGGAGTATCGGAGGATAAATGTTTTGATTAAATACAGGATGGGAACAAGGGGATAAGCGAATATTCCATCTTAAACTTTCAGATATAAAAATCTTTGTTTTATTCATACCATAGTTCCAATGTCGTGCCTATCACGTGCTCTTCGAAAGCAACACAACATATGTCAGGATCCCAAGAAGCCGAATAACTGGGCTGGTGATTTTAAGAACCCTGTGAATGTACTTTCTTCAACATCTTCACCACCACTACCGTCATCATCACAACCACGTTCTAGACCACCACCACCGTCACCACTACCTCCTTTTTCTAAGTTTGCTCGCAACATTTTCTCATGTTTTGCAATCATTTTTCTGTGAGCTCGAGCAGCTTCCCTAATAACGTATTCCCTGCTATTTTCTGGACGTCGCAAACAATGGCCAGGTAATGTAGGAAAACCACACGCCCTCCAACGTCGTCCTACCGCTGCCATACCCTTTTGGATCCTTATTACCCTTAAAAACGTTCTTAATGCTCGCGATGTCTTAGCGACCAGTCCATCACCCAATGAATAATCCTTACCGCAACGATCCTCTAATACAAACCTTCCCACTCTAGACCACTGATTTTGTGTGTTATACACTACCTCATCATCGTCCAGTACCCTATATCTTATATCAGTCCTACCCCACACTTGTTCCTCAACCAATATGAATAAAATTGGGTTTTCCATACGTCTGGCTTTGACTAAAATCTGAGCTAAAATATCCTGTACAGTTGACCCTGTTGGTACCTTAAGAATAACATATGGTCTTTCTATCGAAACATTATAAATACAGACTAAGAATGTATGTATTTCGTCCCACGATGATTCTGATTGACCATTTCTTGAGTTTTTTGATTGCAATGATATGAGCCACGCTCTGCTGCTTGGGTCGTCTCCGATTTTTTTTAATACAAAGTATCCATCCCCTCGCCAGAGTGACTGAGCCTCCAACAGTTTCTCATTATAATCCAATACTCGTGTAATCATGGGCGCATCACCATTTTTCCACCCGATTCGCCGATTCTTGGTTTTTTTCTGCTTTTTCTTTTTCTTTTTCTTGTTCTTAGAGTTATTATTGTTGCTACTACTATCATCGGTGCCACCATCAGTGACAACATTAGTGTTATTTCCAATATCATCACTATTGTTGGCAGGTCCATTGTTTGACACGTCCCACGACAATCCAACTTCTTCTAAGAGCACGTATGTTTTCATTTCTTCATCACCTTCATTCCGTCTGTCCAGTGCTAACCGAATGACGTCTGTCGCTGTACTATCCTGGGTGACTTTGAACATGATATATGAATTCTCAGAGAATACACCATAAACCGTTACATAGAATTTTTTACGATGAGTTGATGGACCATTATTTTTCATTGATCCATTATCCGCCGCTGGCGCTGTCGTGGAAGATGCCTTTTCATCATCAGTCGATTTTGGTGTTTCTTCATTGCTACGAGTAGACACAAATAACGCGGTAAGTGGCAGTGGCCTGTTACGCATATTATGCATTTCAATGTGCCTATAACCATACAACATGCTATTGAGTGGAATTACACGCTGGGCTAACGGGTGATTGGTGCTGGCATCGACTATGAGGAATCGAATGAAAGCTAATTCTTTGAATAGCACGTTATACGTAAATGTTTCGTCCCACATGGGATTGATTGAGTTATAAAATATAGTTTTAGATTTTCTCTTTATACTGTCTGATGGTATACCGATTATTTCGATTTCGACGTATACGTTAGCTCGAGTCCCTCCGTTTGGAGATAAGAACTGACCCGAGACAATGCTTATACAAAAACATATAGGATTTAAACCATCAAAACATTTTTCTGTTGGGTTGAATTGTCGATAAGATTTATGCGATGGATCATGCATCACTCGTGGCTTGAGTACATAACCACTGTGACCATTCTGTTCAAACATGGCCGCATTCACGTGTGATGCTGTGGCCTCCTCTGACTGATAGTTTAGTGCCGCCATCTGTACACCATATGACCAAAAATTTAAGGGATTGAAGTTGGATGAATCTATCCTCATGCTAGCTGGATACACGCGTACCAATTGTGTCTCAGAGTGCGCAATTAAATCTTTTGGACGTTTTTTTGTTAGCTTTTTTGCGGAATTCTCACTTAACGAAGAACACTTATAGCATGGATGGTGTGGGTTTATAGTAGTAGAACCACGACTATGGTAGTGTTCTGTTGATGTAGCTCCAGCGGACGATGTACTTCCGATAGTACTATTATTACCACAAAGGCTACCATTGCATTTTCGTTTATTTTTGACCGAACTGCTTGGACTTCTCGTATTTAAGCCACGAAATTTTATTGCCTGAAAAAATACCATGCTATTAATAATGTTTATTGCTTTTTATAAAACCAAGATGAAACAAACTGCATTTAATCTTATATTAAGTCTACAGAGTGTTTAACAATAGTTATTTCTTAACAAATATCTCAGTTTAATTTATGGTCACTGAAGATTCGTTTACCTGTGTATAGATGACTATGTCAGAGAGTTCTTTTGCAATCTGACTGTTGTGTTTTTTAGACTTGTCATCTTCAGCGCATTTATCATTTGACTTTGATCCAAACCTATTACGACCTCGGCCAAACTTGTCCATTCTATCTTCTAAAAATGTAAATTTTATATTATAGTTTATTTAAAAGTCTGATTGAGTAAAAAAAATAATAATCAGTGAGTTAATAATTTTAATCAGTACGAATTATAATTTACTTGAAACCATATATATACATCATATACATATTTATAAAATTAATTTTTTATGTGTATATTATTTCAACGAATAATTTGAAAAAAAGTCAACTCAACTGTTTTAATAGTACCTACCTATATTCATATAATTATTTGAAAAATTGAATTTTATATCTAAATTAATATCTATATCAGCTTCATGTCAAATTAGAATAAAAACTATAATAATTTTCTAAAAATATTGGTAAAACCTTATCGAATTTAAGTAATTATTTTGTTATAAGTACTTCCAAAGGAAGAATTATCATTGAATATTCATTTAAATTATCACTTAAAAGTTTATAGCACAGCATTACTTTTAAAATCCAATTCATCACTATCATCATATTCTTCATCATCTTCCTCGTATTCTTCTTCTTCCTCGATAGTGGTGCCAACATCATCAATGGTCGTAGTACCAGCGCTAGCTGAGCTACTTCTATGAGGTCCAACATTTGGATGACTGTTTGCCACTGAAGGCCCGGAATTAGGATTATTGTTGGCTACTGAAGGTACTATATTAGTTTGATTGCTGGCACCTGAAGGTTCGAAAGTAGACTGATTGATGTCCAATGAAGTTTCGACAGTAGGGTTCTTGATGGTCACCGAAGCTCCAACATTTGAATTATTGGTACCCACAGAAGGTCCTGCATTAGAGTGGTTGCTGGGAAGTGACGATACAACTTGTGAACTTTTTGTGCTACTATTATTATTTTTCAATCGATTTCCTTCACTTTCCAGGGGAGCAATCTTTTTATTTTTTATTAAAATTTTGTATTTTAATTGACTTGGTGATGGTAGCTGTGGCTCATAGTCTGAGTCGAACATAAAGCCCTTGACCAATTTTTCACCAAAAACGGACTGAAAAATAAACATACATAAGACATTTGGAATTTTTTATAGGTAGTTATCATTTAGTTAAGTAAATTATCAATACAACAGTATAATTATTTACTCAAATATATTAAACTTTTTGTGTTATAGTTTAATTTTTAATCGACCCATGTCTCAAATTTTAAATTTGGAAAAATAACTGAAAAACAAAGTTGTATTATTAATTTTTTTAAATAACGAATAGTATTTTTTTAACACCTTATAGTTAATTTAAATAATGTTCGTATAATTTGAAATAGGTATTTACTCATATGTTATCCTTTGAAGAATTTTTGAGAAATAATTAGATAAAAAAACATTTTTTTATAATACTGATAACAGTATTTTTCTGCTCACAATTATAAATAATAAGCTTTGGAGATTTGAAATAAATAAAAAAATTCTTCGACCGTGTAAAATATAATACCTCAAATATTTCTGCCATGCGAGCTTGTTGGGCCAATGAACAATGGTTTTCAATAGATAATATGACAGGATATGGTGATGATACAAATGCGAAACGATTGATTGAATCTACAGCTCCAAGAAATGGTATTTTTGATGTAAAAGTATGCCCATGATAGATTAATGGATTACCATCGTCGCCATCCCAACAATCTAATTCAACACACCGACAACCAGCCAACAACACCTACAAAACAGTTAACATAAATGCATTTGAGCAATATTTAATTTTTAAGTATAAAATATTATGCAATTTATTATATACATATTTTTTCTAGATTCGTTTAAACTTTATACCAATTTAATTAAAATGTGTAAGTATCATTAAGCTTATCTTAGCCTCCGGTAACTGTTACGATTTCAAAGACTAATGGGTTCAACATTTTTATTATATTGAGAAAACTTATCATATATATATATATATATCTGTAGTTTAAAACCAAACCAACTTAAATGTTTTTATTTATTTTGATATGAAAAGATACAAGGTAATTACTTAAACTGTTACCCATAACCTTTAAGTTATAACTTCGACAACC
>PVMI01042091.1:0-10643 GCA_008528875.1 Aulacorthum solani | reverse complement strand
ATAATAATAATATATACTATATTTAGGCACCCCTACAATCGTCACGGGCTATGGAGAAAACGGTTAACGTGCGTAGCGAAGTGCGTTACTCTGGAATCGCGGTGGTTTATCGGACGACACTGATGGTAAGACACTGAAATTATTTAGAAACAATAATCCCGGCATTCATTCGCCCGCGGTGTAAGCGTAAAACAACAATTTTCTCCGCATCTGTTTTCACCGTACATGTATTATATAAAATAAGAAAATAATAATAATTCATCGAAGCACAGTAACCGAATATAATATTTACACAACGGTATAATAATGTTATACATAACAATATAATATTATATACATCATGTTATGTTTACAATATATAATGCGTTTCGTCGTTTCGATTATTTAAATAATAACAAAGCGTCTTCGAGTAATACCCGTGTGCAGAGTGCTGCATGCTATTCTATATTATAATACGGTAGGTACTTTACGCGTTTCGAAAATATCTCATCGGCTTCGACGAAAAACGAAGAGCGTAACGTATAATATTATACACATTATTATTGTGCAGAAGATGGAGAACATTTCGAGCCCCGGGCCCGTCGATATTATTATTATTGAAGTGAAATAAATTCGTAGCCTCCAGCCGACGTGACGGTGGCGGTCGAAAAAAATGATTACAACGTACGGGGGACTCGGGACTATGTACAAATCGGCGACGGGCGGCGGCGGCGGCGGTCTATCTGTTGCGCGTCTTGGCAACGGTCATATTATAAAAAATAATAGTAATAATAATAATAACAATCCGGTTCTGGTAGTCGTGGCCGGGAGAGGTTGTTACCGTGGAACTGGTAACCCTGGTATATCATCAACCCCCACCACGTACACCGTCGACTCCGCACCGCCGTAACCCCACTACTCGATCTACGGGGGACGGCGAACCGGTGCACGACCATCGTGTCCGTGCGGTAAGAACGGTTCGAAACGGAAATCGAAACAAAAATGCGTACGCGGTAACCGCAGTCCGTGTCGCGTTTCGGTGCTGTGATAACGTGTTTGTGCCTGTGGACGGGCGTGAGACGAATGAAATATTATTGTTGAGTGTAGAAACTGGCCCCGACAATCGTTAATCGTTAAAAACGCGATTGAAGAAAAGAGACGTAGACCGGCCGAAACCATTTTGTTCAAGTGACGGCGTTTCGTGTCGCGACAAATACTAGCTGTTGATGCTGCCGGCGCCGCAACGAGGTAAATAATAAATCGATATTATTACTACTTTTATCGTTATCAACATTTCGTGTCGCGCGCGAATGGTAAAGTAACCTTTCGCTTTTCGGAGACTCGGGCGCTTCTATAATGTACACTTCTACAGTGTACAGGTACCTACGGTCCTGCTAGGTAGGCTAAACGTAAGTCGACCGACGACCACAATGGATGCGTGCAGACTACAGGCGGACATTTTGAAAAATGTCGATAGCCAACGGGGAACTTATTATCTGTATATTAAGTACCTAAGTTCAATGTTATATTTTGTTTACTAAGAGCCAAGAGGTGCGTTCAAACTGCTTCGTGTCTTTTTGTGACCAACCTACTCATAAGAAGACCACACAATCTTGGTAACGCGTTGAATATATTTCAGTATCATGTTCTACACGATGCAGTTAAAAACTAAAAGTGCCTTTAGATTTTGAATTAGATCCTTTCTGATCCTTATTCTAGTGTTTGAGAGTTGACGGCCAGTTTAAATTTTGAAACCGAAAGCTATTTCATTATTGCTCATTAGTAGAGAAATTCACCAAAGTTCGTGTAATGGCTTCGAAGAATTGATTTGCAATGAGTAATGACTCTCGACTGGCGACTTTAATAGTTCGGTAATTGTTAAAAAACGACAAGGAAAACAGATACGGAAAATATTATCAGGTAAAAAATAACTCGGTAAAAACGAAGAGGGTAAATAAAAAACGACAAAATTATAATTTCAAAGGCACACAAGACAACAGCTGTAATTTATTTCAGCATATTAATTATATCATAATATTATATTGCTAAATATTATCATAGATTTTTCAAATTGATTTCTTGCCAGTAACAGATGCTTCACATTATTGTGAAAACAAATTGATATATGTGATTTTTAAGTAAAAGAATATTTAAATGGTGATAGAGTCCATTAATTTTTTTTAACATTTATTCTATACGAATATGGTAGGGACGTAGTACACTTTATGCAAGATCTATCGTTACGCTTTTCACTCGGGAAGAAGACTACCTTTTATCTTTCTTTTTGGCCGGAAACTCCACAACTACGACGACAATAAGATAATAATATAATATAATGTTATTATTGCCTCAATAGTACTATTAACGATTTAACGAGTCCGTAATAGCTACAGATACGGTTATTGCAAGTTCTATAACGTAACACGCTGTAATGCGATGATTATGTACGTTTGCAACTATAATAATAATATAGTTTATTTATTACCATTACCCGATAATCGGTAAAAATAAAATGTTAGAATTTTGCGTGGTTGTTGTTATTACCTCGTCCGATTTTACAACAGGTGGTGACGACGACAAGACACCGGAAGTATCTATACAAGGTTTCTTCTTGGTTGGTAAATGAAACTAAAAAAAACGTTTGTCGTGTCTCATTTTTATGTTATGATATTATTATAATGACGAGGGGGTGAGAGGTATATCGGCGATGGAGAAGAAGTTAGAAGGTAGCCTGTATACAAAGTCGATATGCCGGCATCCATTACGTTCGAATCGATTCTGTATACAGTCTTAGATATAATATTATGGTTTTTTGGTCTGCGTTTGTATTTTGTATTTATTCGTAATGTTCGTTCTTGAATTAATCGTGTATGATGAATGTGATTATTATAATCAATAATTATATGTATTTATTGTAAAAAAAAATACAAATAGGAATAATAAAAACAACAATATGTATAGTACGTTGAACTATGTTCTTTAATTCAGAAATAGGGCGTCTATCTGTTGCTGTTGAATAAATTATAATATCTAAAATACCAATTTAATATCACTTTCAGGTTCGGAGCTGTGTGTTTTCCGTAACTATATTTCTATTATATGTATTGTCAATTATGTTGAACGTTGGTATAATATAATATGCAATATGCATATTATATTAATTACGTATTTATAAATCGTATACATATATGATATATAATATTTTAGGGTATCCGATATACGCATACAATTGTTGTGTTGGAAGGTTCTCGGTAAAAAATAAAATGTATGTAGGTACCAACCCTTTGGATAACTTGGCTTTACAGTTTACGATAGCTATGATGTACCCACTTCCTACTGATTAAGACTCACAATAAATAATTTTGATTATTTTCACAAATGGGAAATTTCGAATGTACCATCGTGGAGTGTACGATACTATGATGTCAGTATAACTTATGAGTAATACATAATAATAGCAATAGTAATAGTAATAATAATATTAGGTAGTATATACTATGTATAGTATATTATGGTCGGAATGAGAAACGCTGGCGCTACAACGATTGCATTTTAACACCGGCCGCGTTAATGTGTATGATTTGATATAGGTACCTACATAGTACATATTATAATATATTATATATTATATGTTGCAGTTTGCGCGAGACCTAACCGCGAAATCCGTCAGCGTGTTTTTGACATTAATTTAAGTTCTGTATTCATGACGAAACCCGCTCGGTAAAGCCTTAGTGTCGATTAAATAAATAACAAGCTTAAAACTTGTTTCAAAATTAAATCTCATTTCATTAACCACTTCGGGCTTAGGGAATTCCAGAAACTGTTTTTTAATTTAACATATGAAAACTTACCCTTTTCTATAAAATGCTAAAAACATAATAACATTATATTCTAGTAGTTGTTTATATCCGATTTAACATGTTCTTTAAAGTTGTGTTATGTGTCTTAATTTTCCCGTGGTAAAAATGTAAGTTCTACATCCGTGTATGGTAGCTGTGATTAGATTTACATCACATTTACTCAATAATGCCAATATACCTACTAATAAATGCGGTTTTTAATCAACGGAGTGTTTTATGAGTAACCTAATGATATATTAAATGTATTCTTCGATTGTTTAAGATATTGTCCAATACCTATTGTCAAAACAAAGATCAAAAGTTACACAAATTATTTTTACATTCATTAAATTTCTATAATCTTAATTGTTTTTTTTTTAAAAACTTGAGGCTTTTTTTCATTGAAATAACGTAAATCTTTTTTATTTGTGCAATTTGCGTTATTATTCTTTTGTTTAAAAGTGACTGGAGGAAGATAAAATTTTCAGAACAACGAGCAAAGATCTTAAGTTTTGCATCGCTTTTTTGTTAAGCGCCTTTTTATAACTTGAGAAAAAGTTATAAAAATATGTCGGTCATTTAAAAGTTATTATTTTTATATTAAGATTTCAGTAGATATATTGATAATATGACGCATACAAATAATTAAGCAACATTTTATATTAAATTAATTTTATTTGAATAGGTATATGAAATCCTTAAAGCATACGTAGATTTAAGATATTATATATAATATACTATATAGGTAGGTAATCATATTTAAGTAATTGAATATTAAACTTGTGTTTATTTATAAGCTATCATATTAATAATGGGTTACATTGATTTATTCTGATGGTAATACTTTAAAAAAATGTATAAGATATTGTCCGATGTTTTGATCATTCCATATAAACAAATAAATTAGTATAGAAATTAAGTATCATTAGTTCATTATAATGACGATTGGAATAATAATTATACCTAATAATAACAATTTATTGATAACAATAAACAATAAATATTATGCTGTACAATAAGTGATAAAAATTAGCAATTAATTCGAAATAATAATTATTTATTGTGTTATAAATTTATACTGTGTAATAAAACATTTCGATTCAATATCGTATTAAAAATATTATTTAAAAAAAATAAATATTTTTATGTTAAAATGATCTGGGAGAAAACAACTGATATGTAATATGTATTTATATTTAATTATAATTACGGGAAATAGAAACTCAAATTATTAAAATATCCCGCGAAAATTCCTTTGATTTCTTTTTATGAAAATAATTCGGTAATGAAATTGTTCAGTTGTTATTACTTTGTTAATGTTCATAAAACGTTGATATAAAACAATTGATATGGAAATCGTATTTGTATAATTATTTTTTATGATGAAAATAAATAACTTTTCAATATCTTTGAAATTGTAATCCACGGGTAATACGTTAATGACCCATTATCCTATACATATTACCACTGCCTCGATAAATGTAATATTATAGTAATAATTTTATTATGCAAGTCATGTTATTTTTTATAAATATTAATATTGTCAAATGTTATGAACGTCTCAACCTAGATGATAAGAAACGATAAGAAATTATTGTACCTTTCTTGAAAGTATTGTTCTTATTATAATTATACTTTTTCTTCGATTTTCCATTTAATTGATGTGTGTGGAGTGTAATGTACTTAGTTAATGCCTTAGTTTGTTTCATCTAAGCTAGTTATGAAAATTGTATTTTCTATTTTTATGACATACTCGAACTGAATTTGATTTTGTGGCCAATTATTATTAATTTAATCATAATATTTATAATTAAAACAGTAGAATGCTTTATCATATATTATCAACTACGTATCTAAATATATCTAGGTGTACATTATACTATGTGTAGAAACTTCTGTATTTGTCGCTGTTCTACCTACATGTTTACCCTAAGTTCCAATTTAAGAACACATGTTTTAGTTTGTAAAACGTTTTGATTTTTTCCAGTAGAAACTAAACAAAAAAATGTTCAAAAATGTGTAAAAAGTATTTTCTCATACATTTTTTATTTCATATATCTATTGCTGGGTATACTGCTCACAATTTTTTTCTAATGCAATGATTGCCATGTCCTCATTAAAGATGATAGTAAAAAATAGACCATAGGTGGCTAAACAGTATTTTTCTAAATGTCTGATTTTGTTGTATTGTAATATTGTATAATTTTGTAAGTATAACATTTTTTAAGTAATATGACATTACTAGTATTACATGACATATTAACAAAAAAAAGTATCTCTTTTTCCAACTACTTATTTTTTATTAATTTTATAGTTAGTGCGTACATTTTTGAGTAGGTGCATTCAGCACTGTACTGTATAAGTACTGTACTGGTATAGTGGCATGACATGTTTTATTTCATAAACTTACAAAATGCATTGGATAGAAGAATCTTGTTTGTTTATTTTTATTACACAAGTATATACATTTTCGTTATGAGTACAATATTTGCTATCATATTTTTAATGAGGAAGTTTGTAAATAATTGTCATTTACTGACATTTTATAAAAAATATTTTGCTTCTAATAAAAATAAAAATGTTTTAGTAAATATATTTTTTTATAAAAAAATTATTGTCCTATAAAGACAATAATTGAAAAATAATTTGGGTAAGTATACATTATTTATTGATTTATTGATATTAAAAAAACAACTAATTATTTATACAAGCTAGCTTCAGTACTCAGCCGACTTATTCACTAAACAATATAATAATTTATATGTTTTTTTATAATCGTGTTACATCAAAGTCAATAATACAATATATTCATGTAACGGGTGATGTGTATTCTACTGATGTATAATATAATATTGCAATTAATGTTAAAAACATGTAAACAAATCAACTCTGTTGTCTTTGAAAGTCTTTGCAACAATTTGAGGCACTTTCCTACATAAATGTGTCTCAAGTATGTCTATAAAAAACAGTGTGTCCCGCATTCCTAGGAAGAAGATTTATAAATACTACCGCTAGTAAACTTGAAGTAAATGTATCATTGACACCGAAATGGTTGTTTTTATTAAAATAAAATTGTGCCAAACGGTTGTTAAACATAAATTCCGCGAAATAAAATTGAATTAAATTAATATTTAAATATTATATTATAATACTTGTATTATTACAATCGGAAATCATGGACGTGATATCGAATTTTTAATATATTAAACTGTTAATTACCGTTTAGTTTTTAGACCGGATTTCCGGAGACATTCGAATATTTGTTGTCTGCATAGTGCATATAGATATAAATATATAATATTATTATATAAATAGTGTTAAAAAATATGGATAACGGAACTATATAAATTGAAGTTGCCAGATGTTCCTGGTGTTGCGCAATCTCTTTAGAATTTGAAACGTTAAAAATCCTCGTCACATAATTTTGTTAGTTTGTTACTAAAGAAGTATGTAGTTACGACTCGCGACGTGTGAATAGATTTATTGGTTAAACTCGTCGATGACCAGTTATGTTTGGCGGATTATCGGATTATTTTCTATAGGACACGGGCGTATAACATACGTGCCTTAGATTGGTTCAATCTCTGAATTATATTATTTGTTATTAGAAATCATTTTAACGCTCTTATTGTATGTAATATTATAATTAAAATATATATATTATAAAATAAATGGCATAAAATGATGACGTGTGTCGTATTTTCGTACCTGTGTCTAGGAACTATATAGCCGTCTGCTTTCGCATAACTAAGGGAGGGGGGTCATGCCACACCACACTGGCCCTATTTTATATAAAAAAAGTATTGATAATTTTTGGCTGTATTTGTTTTTTTTATTTTCCAAAAATAAAATTTCGGTATCCTCTGGTATCAATATCAATTTTTGATAATCACCATATAGGACATAAGCTGATGTGTGGTTGAAAAACAGAATATGATTAAGTATAAAGCTATAAAAAGAGAATAATTACACTGATAACATTGGACTTGTTCATGTTGGTATACATATTTTTAGATATGTTATAAATAAATATATACATATAGGTATATAGGTAAAAGTAAAAATGTGTTTTTGAATGTTTTTTTTAACCCCACCTTTTCAGAAACCCTGGATGTGCTACTAGCTGTGTGCGTCATAATTCATACAGAATGACAGGACTTTAAATCAAATATAAATAAAACGGGAAATGGTATCTGGGGAGGCTTTTTTTTTCATTTTCTTCGTTTTAAAATACAAACATATTGGATATATTTTTATCCTAGAAGTATGTAGTTCGTAAAACGTTAGTAAATCATCCAAAATAATAACTTCGTAATTCTTTAGATGAATTATATGTATATAATATATTATTATGAATTTAAATAATTTAATAGTTTACGTGTTAAATGATGAAGCACTAGCGTAAATGGCCTACTGTAGATATCGCGTTAGCCGTTTAATGCGCTTTAATATGTTTTCCGCATTACAACTATAGTCTTAGGAAAATCGCAGTATCTGTCAGAATAAACATAATATGGAGGAATGTCAATATGTAAGTATAGGTATAATATCGTATAATATAGTTATGTTTTTAATTTTTTGAAGACATTCGAATTGTTGGATTTAGTATTGGAAAAAACTAAATACATATTTTGGTTTTAGATATCTTTAGATTATTTTGCCTTTGTACAATTACCGAAATTTTAACTTTAATATAATCTATATAATTTCTAATTTCTAAAACAAATTAACTCTTTAAATATTAAATTTGATATTTTACCCACACAAACTCCGCAAGTCAAAAATGGAAGTTAGGTGTCGCAACCCATAGGTTGGGAAACACTGTTCAACGTATATATTTACTATTATCAGTTATCATAATTTAAATATGTTGGCACCTATAGTAGCAAGGTCATTTAAATATTGTCGTCCCAAGTTGATTGACATGTCTCACACTATTTTCTACTAAAATTGATTGACCCAATAAATATAACCTCTCAGTATAATGTATATACGTCAAATTATATTTATATTTATATTTTTTCCCTTATGAACCATTACTATGGGATAAACTGTGTTTCCATTACTTCCTTCTCACCATTAAATATATATGTATATATTTATAAGTACATCTTCTAAGCTATATCAAGCTTTATTCTAACATTACAATTTTTTGCTATTTTGTTGTAATTCAAAATTGTTTTTATGGGTACTTGATATTTCATTATTGTATTTTATACATAGGTAAAATTACATCTTCAAATGCTATGTTTTTGGAGAAAGTTAATTCAATCTACTGTAAATTACTAATAGTAAAATAGATTACTTTAATATTAATAGATTCACAACATATACTTAGTTTAGGCTGACAGACCGTTTTTGTGCAGAATCGTTTTTCATATAAGTATAATGATTTTATATAATTGAATGATAATTTTACACAAATCCATTACAGTAACCCACACGATACTCATTGTAAATTAGAGCAGTACCTACTTCCACCCTTTTCTTTATTCCTAAAATTAAGATAAATATATTATGATAAACTCTAATCATAAAGTAAAAAATAAAATATGTTGTGAACCATTATTTTTGTATTGGGCTAGTTTTTATTATTACATTAATTAAATAAGGATTCTTTCAATTAGGTGATATAAAGTTTGTTATGCGTAAAATAATTAATAATATATATGATTTTATAGTTAGAAAACTTTGATTAGATTATTTTTTTAAAAAATATTGAATATTTAGCTACCTACATCTTTTTAATCATTCACTGATAGATTTTTCAGAAAATAACTGTCTGAACTAATTTTTTATGATAATCCAAGACTGTATGAAAAAGATTCGAACTAGTTTAATAAAATATTTCACTAGAAAAATCTTTATAGTAATTCGCATTAAAATGGATGCATAGGTATCAAAAGATATTTGAATATTGTATTCAACTGCATTTAAAGCTTTAACCTAAGTTCTCTACCGATGTGTAGGCCAGTGCCCCCTTTATGGATTGTGAGAAATTATATTATGGACGATATGAAACAATAGATATTTGTTCTTAGGTATTCTTAACCACAAACTGTCATTATTTTGTTGTTAGCAGTTTAATGCTTTTAGTTTTTAGTTTTAGAGAGAAAAATTATTCATCCGTTCCGTTTAAGCAAAACTCGTTTAAAGTTTGACCTCCGTGTATTGTTGTATGCATTAAATTATTATCGATGTGATATGCTTATTTATTTATGTTTTATATGATAATACGATAATATATCTACTTACCTATAGACGTAGTTTTGGTATAGGTAAACTTAATGTAATATTTAATATTGAGTACCTACCTACACAGCTACACTTTATATGATTGGTTCATTGATTATTCGCATGTATAAAATATGTTAATTATATGATGTATATAATATGTACTATGTAGGTATATCTTGATTGTGTATTAATATTTAATAAATGTAAATATATATGTTCTTAAATGTTTTGGAAAGAAATCAATGGGAATGCTGATGGTTTTTAAATTGCGTTTTATTGATTGATAGAGGCAAGAGTTGAAAAAAAAACCCAATGAATAGGCTTTGAAAATTTTGGCATTAGAAAATATATTGGCTTATGAACAGTTAAGTGGGTGGCAAGAAGAACGTCTGGAATTTCATACAAAGAAAATAGAGGGTGAGATCAAACGATTTCATTTAATCAGGGTTTCTGTATAGTATGTTTAAAACATCCAGTAATATACTGTGCCGTGATTGACACACACTCATAAAGGTTTTAAACAAATCATTTTAATCATTTGCTAAAGCTTAATGGCTTACATTTTTGTATTTTTAAAAAAAATATTAT
>PVMI01042043.1:0-11953 GCA_008528875.1 Aulacorthum solani | reverse complement strand
AAATAATCCATACATATATACATACCTTATAATAAGTATAGTATTAACGTGTATTTATAGATTTATGAACAATGAAAGTTGTTGAACAATTAATTGTATATTGTTTATTCATTTAGCGTACTTATATGTATGTGCATTGTGCAATACTAATAATAAAACATTATCAACTATTCTCCGAACAGAATAGGTACCGCCTATCAAAATATTTCGTCTGTTTAACATCCACCATTGTCCATTAAACACTATTATTATTGATACCTAATGAAAATATAAACAATTTATATATTATAAAGATACTATGGATATATTTTTGTTATTTGAATTAACATTTACGGGATGGCTGTTACTCGAACGTATTAAGCGAAAGATAAATATAATATGATACAGTATGTACCTCCTACCTATAAGGCTATATTATGGCTATATCATAATTTAGTAATATCCTGTAACATTTATATATATATATATATATAAGTATAGTAATACATATATTTTAATTGTTATTATTCGTAGTTCAGAACTGTTCATAGGTATAAAGCAAAATATATTAGTCATTCTAAATGTATAGCTCTAAATGCAAGTCATAATAAAATATGTGTACAATAAGATTATTATAATATTACTTTTATATTAAAATATTAGTTAGTAATACATTATTAATAATAGCAGTGGCGCCGAAGTTTATTCCAACTGTAGGTTAGATTAGGTATGTTGCAAAATTATAAATTGAATATAGACACTCACCACGCAATTTTTTTTTTATTTACCAGGAAAGTGTAAGTACACACTTATGAAGCAACTCACAGTTTTTTTTTACCTTGAATAAGCAACTAAGGAAAAAAATAACTTTTGCATTATTATATAATCACGCATATAATATCATAATGTAGTTCAGATAATCCAAATAAACACATTCTACCTGCATGAGAAATCTTATTATTATTATGTATATGTTCAACCACTTGGCAGATGGTAAGAGGAAATATTTGACTTTATACACCCGCCTCCTGTCATATCAAATATTTTATAGCAGAGGCATAGGTATGATTATTTAAAAATAGATTCAAATAATATTTACTCAATTCTCTCAGCACTCCTTCGCCACATAGTAATGAATTGTAAATCATTGGTCACTAAAAATCGACAAATTTCTGAGTAAAATATTTGAGAATATAATTGTATTTTTAAATATATTTTTTTATTTTCGTTAAGTTAATAATATAATTTATGTAAACATAGACGGAGATCGGATGGGGGCCGGGTCCTCTTGAATAACCCCAATAAATTAGTCAATGAATAACTATTAATTAACTAACTATCTCTGATTTTAAAAAAGTATAATGAAAGCGATATGAAAGGTACAAAAACCTTTATTCTTGCACATTTTAAAACTGTATACCCTTTTTTAATACCTAGTTAATATTTTAAAAAAACACGATTAGGTTCCCTCCTAAATATTGTTCTTCATAAATTTCATGGTAGATGTTTTACTCTAAAATCACTTTTTAATGTCGTTTGTTTTGTTTTTACAGTTTGTGTTTTACAGCTGAAAATGGTCGGTTTAATATAGGATCCCCTCAACAACTATCACAACGCCTGACACAAGTCACATGATGGCAATTACACATACAAATAAGTAAATTACGGCGTGTGCCGTGTAGCATCGTATGCATCGAGTACCGACTAATTGTATAAATACTCACTGAAATATATTATACAAATATAAGTTAAAAAGTATAAGTACCTATACATTTACTCTCGTTTGTTCCAAAATGATAACATAACCTTAAGTAATTCATGATATATTAATTGTTATAGTTAAATTATAATGTAGGTACCTCCTAAACAGTAAGCATGAATAATTCATGTAACGATGTTGTATGTTTAATAATTTACTTATATTGTCATTCATCATAATATTAACAATCACTGATTTAATCGGACATTAACGAGTACAAAACAAAATATTGATGTATTTGATATTTTATCTGCAGTGACGTACAATCGTTTTGTATGAGCGGGGGTGTTCAAACTTCAAACATCTCCCACCATGGCTTTGGCATTTGAATCATATTATAGTCAGAAACTATTGTTGCATAGTAATAATATATTCATAACATTTTAGGCATATTAAATTCATGCAATCTGTGAATATTTATTTTTTACAATAACAGTGTCTCTATATGTGTTATTGTGGTGACTGATAGCTGATAACCGAATTATACGTCGACAGAAATCATGGCATTACCATTGCGTTATTATTTTTTCATTCAATCAGAAAGTTCAGTTAGAAGGAACGACACCATTTCCGTTTTATGCGTCATCAGGGGTCACTTGAAATAATGGGATGATGGTAACTGGTAAGTTAATAAGATATTATAAACAATAAAATTAACTATTAAGACACTATAACAGCTAATATAAGTGGAAGATTGTCGTATCTGTGCGTGTGAAGGTGCGTTGCAATTCTCCTAAAAATATGAAAAAAAAAGTATAAGAAATGCAGAAATAGTACAATTATAAAATAAATTATTACTTTAATATTTATAAAAATATTTAATGTAAAAGGTATAACTTTACCAAGGTATTTATAATTGTTGTGTGTAAGTAATGTTTTATAATTAAATAATTTCATTTTTAATTTGGGATACGGTTTATAATATATTATTGTATTATAATTATTTATTATGGGTACTATATCTTAGTTTTTATCTAAAAGGTAAGAACAGAATATAATGAAATATGTAAATATTTTGTTAAAAACTGTTGTGAATACCTACACTGTGCAGTAGGTACAATGTATACTTGTAAGTTGTAACTGTAATTCCATCACTATTTTCCACAATATTCTCAAAAACTGAAAACTAAAAAAAAATCGAGAAATATTAAATTTGTTTGAATTGAAACTGTAGTCCGTTTCAAATCTGTTAAGAGTTCGTATTAGTAGACGAGGTATCATACATAATTATTAATAAATGTTAGGAAGTACCTAATGGAAATGCCCAACTTTCGTTATTATTTTAAGTGTTTTCGTAAAATGTTATTGAATATTTTTTCTTACTACTTAACAGGTACAGTAAATTATAGCATATAACAGCTGGCGATTATCCTTTTTCTAACTTTTTCTTAACACCTAAACTTTTTACATGCAAGTAGGTACTAACATAACATTTGATATGTCAGAATGTATCAATATTGGAAGATTGTAAATTCAATACCTACTCAACATACTCGCAATTGTACCTATTGGCTATTTATAGACCTATAGTACCTAGGTAATTAAATTAAAAACAATATTAAGTCTCACTTTACCTTCATTCTTTGTGCCATAAGCATTAAAGTATTGATTTCCCGTGAGTTATTAACATTCTCAACTATTAAATTAATATAAAAATAAATAAATCATCAAGTGAGAAGGAAAATATTAAATGTGAACGTTTTCATTGTGTGTTTGTTCTTTTCATTTCTAGTTAGAATTCTAAACAGTTGGTTACAATATTTAATTTGTGAACATTAATACATTAGAGGTAAATACAAATTTAATATTATATTATTATATTATTAAAATATACGATTAAACTAATAATATTAAATATTTTAGATAATGTCTTATCATTTTTATAGTTTATCTTGTATTCTTGTTTCATAATCTCATATAGACTTATAGTTTTATATTTTTAACCATGCTATGTCTACATTGTACTACTTATATACAATTATCAAGTTCTTAAAATGTTTTGTTAAATTCTTTGGAACTAAGCCATTTTCAAACACAAAAACTTCAACTAGCATTTTTTCATGCTTATTTAATTATTTACATCTACGGTATAGGTGCCCACATTTTATATTAATATAATAATGTACTTAAGTGTAATCGGTATATTATAGGTAATAGGTATATTATAATGAATAACTAATAATAATATAATTAATTCTAAATAATATTGCTTAATAACGATAAATTTGGTAGGTAGGTATGTAGGTACTGTGTAAGTAATGAGTTTTGGGAATTGTTGGACTTTGAATTAAAATCTACAAAATATATGAAAATTTTGAAGAAATACCTATTAATTCTTATAAATGATACTTATATTTATGTAAATAAGTGGTCTTGCGTGAATTGATAATAATTAATTTATCAAATAAAAATAAAATGTTAATATGTTTATAAAATAGTATAAATATTAAATGTATAATGTATTTAGGTAGTTAAATAACCTATATGTGTATTTTATTATTACTATTAAATGTTAATGTTTTTGTCATTTGTTTAAGGTTTTTTGATAACGAATAGAATATGTACTGTATTTACCTATCTTATAAATTATAAATTATAATGCCCAATTATCAAGTTGAGAAATGTCTTTAGTATATTTATACTTATTCATTTCTAAGACAATAAATGCAAATACCAACCATCAAACAAAAAAATCGTATTAATAAATAGGTTAAGTACACGATTGATTAAAATGGGATACCTATAGCACTAATTAATTAACCTTAGTATTTTAATACAGTAGATAATTAATTATTATTACAACAGAAAAATTCTCAAAGATAGAAGAATTTTTGTAAATACAATTTTCTAAGAAAATAAATGTATAATATGTAACAATATTATAGCTATATAGATATAATACCTATATGGCTACTGCACATTGTATTCATTGTGAATATAAACCTTTGGCCATAGACATAAAGTATCTATAATCTATATACCTACAAAAATTCAAAAAAGATATCGTAATTTGTTTTTGGAATATTGATTTTTTTTTCATGCATATAGGTATCAATATATATATATATTTTAAATTGATAAGAATAAAAGTTAATAAGTACATATGTTGGTAGTTAGTTAATCACATCCATCAGTTCTTTCTGTTAGGTACATTCTGTGTATAATTTGTGTACTACTCATCTCGTTTTAAATTGTTGCTTAACTACTTTGCAGACTTTTAACTGAAAAAAATAATAACAATCAGTTGGAGTATTAATAATACACTTATCTGCCTATAGGTAATTCGTTTTAATTTATCAATAATATGTTGAATTTATTAAATTGTATTGGTAGTAAGTTATACAATGTATTATTAGTAAGTATATATAATGTATACAAACAGTAAATAGTAAATACCTAATAAAATTATTTGTTAAGTAACACTGTTTGAAATATGAATTTATCAACACAGAGAAAAAGAGAGTTGTATGCATATAATAGGTACCTACTATAAGCGGTGTTGAGCTGTTATTTTTATCTTTTCGATATTTCAAACTCCATAAGCTACTAACACTTAAGTACTAAATAAAATACTTTTTATACAGTAATTTACCCATGCTAATTTTATAAGCATGTACCTGCCGTTCGTATAAATGTTTGCTACGTACCTACCTATGTATCTACTTTAACAATACAATTGGAAAATTTTCTATTAAAAATATATTTCAGTTTGAATGGTCTAAGATACAACATTAAAAATATAGGAAATCATAATATTTTTTATGTAGATACATCTAATGAATGACTAATCTCTAATGATTTCATGAATAAATTAATGGAAGAAAAGTTTCTCAGGAATTAGTTTTAAACCACTAATCAAATTAATTTAATTTAATTATTTTATAATCCAAAGTGTTTGTTATTAAAATCAATGTGTTTACAGTAATTTTAAATATAGGCACTGCAATGCAATTTCTTTGATCGGTAGTATAAGTATATAATTGGCCACTGTGGATTAAATATCGAAAACTAAACAAAATATCTTACTAAGTTTTATAATTTTTTTTTTTATGTATATAAGGCTGGTATTTTAATAAAGACAAGAAACTCGAAAATAGATTCCTCAAATAGTAGTTACTGACTTACCTAATACCTAGCATTTAAAGTTTTTAATTATGTTATTCGTTGAATCGTTGTTACTTGTTAAATACCTTTAATACTACCTTCTACAAAATTGAAGAACTTTTATTATTATCTAATAAGCCCAAAGGTGATTTGACACAAATAAATTTTTTATTATTTAGTATAACTATCAAATTATAGTTATTTCAGTTAATTATTAATATAATGTAATGTTACATAATAGTATAAATGCAAGTTTATTTATTTCGAAATAAGATAGGTGTCTCGTCAGTAGCGGTGTCAAACAAATAAAATATGCTGCTGTAGGTACTTGTTTCGTTTGAATGCCATTTAAAATGTTCGCAGTGATCTGTATTTATTTCACTTTACACACTTGAATCTCAGTAGGGCCGTACTCTTTGCCCAGGCTCTTTCGTACAATTTCCGGTCAATGTAAAAAAAATTAGTGTAGGTATTAAAATGATTATTTTTATATTGCCAAAATGTCCGGGCATTGTATCCGTTGGTCATCACTCATCTTACACTATTGTCTATTATACGTCTATATTTACTATCTGAATATCACTATATTGTCGTTTATTTTTACTTACCACTTAATACTTAGTTCCATTGTAGTCTTCGCTTTACATAATATGGTCATAATTATATAAACTTTAGAAAAATAAACTGCAATTTGTAAATATATCTTATCATACAATATATTATATATTTTGTAATATAAACACTTAAGAGGTCGTAACACTGGCATTTGTTGTCTCCGTTTTATAAGTGCGTAACATAGGTATAGTAGATTTACGCTCAGCAGATCACGTGTTAGCAGCTTCGTTAGTTTAAAAATTAAAGAGAATCGACCTCTTATAAAACTTGATGGTAAGAACATTATCTGTGTTTGTTTACATGTGGGTTTTTTACGATAGTTAAGTTTTTAAGTGAATTTTAAGCATTTTTAATTTATGCTATATTATATGGGTACTCAAAACTTGCTAAAAAATTGAATTATCGTAAAAAGCCTACATATAAACAGATATTATTCTTACCAGCAAGTTTAATAATATGTCAATTAATTTTAATTTTTAAACTAAAGAAGCTACACATGATCTGCTGAGCATACATTTGTTATGTTACGCACTCGTAAGTCGTAACACTGAGATAATAAATCCTAGTGTTACGTTCTCTTAATAATGTGAGTACTACATTAAAATGATACTCACAACTCAGGAAAACAAAAATAATTTCCTAAAAATGTTGGTAAATTGTTTTTGATACATTTTTTCCTTCAATATTTAATGCTGATGATATTATAATTACAATATCGTACAATATCTGTATATAGTATACATGCTTTGTCTTCAATTTAGGTGTTTACATTTAGTCGATAAAATTGCAAATTAGAATAAAGTGCATTGAAATAAAGATAACTATACAAATTATAAATTAACTATTAAGTCAAGAATTCGCAACCTCTGTGTGTTAGTAGTCCCCTATTTCTGCGGTTAATGGATATTATATAGAGCGTATTATTTTCAATTGTCATATTATAATAATATTGTGCATAATTGATAATACTATGCAATCAATCTACCTATGGTAGTCGGGGAAAAAACCAACGATAAAAACCAGGTCTCCTGGTCAGTTGGATTATTGAACTATAAGGTTTTAATTAGAAAATTAGAACTAATGTCTATCGTGATTTGTTAACTATTATTGGAACTTACTCGTAAGTTTAAGAAAATATTACGGAAATATACACAGTTTTAAATGTTTTGATTTACCAATTGTTAATTTTAATTTGTGAATTATTTTTTAGTTTTATCATGGACCATGCATAAAAAAAAAGGAAATTTCTAAAATAGTAAGTTATAATTAATAAAATATAAAAGTCATTGATGAGTACCTAAAATACGTATAAATGTACATAATATTTATTTTGTTATGTAGGTAGGTACATATGAATACACGTATAAATATTGTGGGAAATATTTATCTAAATATTATAATATTAATAATAATATATTTCGTGATTCCACGGTTTTGGTCTCACAAATGTTAAATACTTATTAATTGCTATACATGAATATTTTGTGCACTACATATCGCATGCCATATACTACATACATAACAACATATATGCATAATATATGAGCAACTAGAGGCGTTTTTTAAGCTCAGTCATATAAAGATACTCATACCCAAAAGAAAAAATAGTTAATTTCCTGTAAATTAAATGTTTAAAATGTAAACATATATTAAATGTTTTGTGTGTTTATACATAATATAAAGCCACATAGGTTTAATATAATACAGGTACTAAGCATATAACATATTTCACTCGCTTTCGTATTTTTAAGAATATAAAAAAAAAACTATTCAAATCCACTTTTTAATTTTCTCAGATAGGTAAATATTGCTGTGTTGAAACATAGTGCATCAGAATCTATATGGTTACGTCCTGGTCCTGCAGTATCTGCATAGGAATGTGTATAAAATCTTTTGAGTTTTCGGTGACCCTAGATGGATTCACTTCGGGTTAGTATTGTTAGCTAAGGTTTCTTATAGCTATATACCTATATTATGACTATATTATAGTATATATATATATAGGTAGGTTCAAGCACATGTTACGAAATATTTCCGATTACAAAACCGGGTTTGAACCCACCGGACACCGGTTTCTATTTCTTGATCTTGAAACTAAACATTTTATTTTAATGCCGGAGAATATTATAATATATTATTATTAATACCTACTACGTTAAATATCCAGCAGGCTGCAATGATCAATTTCACTCTATAGACTTTAAGCGGCGAGCGCTTCTCGAACGGCCGTCAAATATACCTAACTAGCAGTTTGGTTTATGCATGTGCGTTAGATTAAAGACATTTTGTACTATATATGTACTGTTTCTAATGATGATAATGGTATTTTTTTTCTCCGTTAAATTACACAATATTACTATCTTTAATATTCATTAAGTACTTAAATTATTTTATATAGTCAAGTCAATTAAAAATGAGTTTTCAAGATTATAATGTGCATAATGCATAATATGATAACAATAGACATAATAATATAATATTAATATATACTATACAATATGTATCGGCTTGACGGCGTATCGCCTATTGGTATTATTTATATTATATTATTATGTTTATACAGTGAGGTACTGACAACTGTGCAACATTATACCATCAGTTGCCAGGTAATAAGTGTCATTTCACGCGTTATCTCTCAGTATATAATTACATTTTTTTAGACTCTTATCTATTCGTTTTTTATTGATCAAATATGCTTAAAAAAATTGGGTTTGTCTTACTGTAGTTACATAACACATCTACATAGGTATCTCTCTATATTGTTAATATGATTGATTTACATTTAATTCTAAATCATTTTATATAAATCTATTTTTTTTATTTTTTTTTATTTTTTTTAAAAATTGTAGTACTGCGGTAGAACTCTTACCTGTAGGATTTCGTGTAGTTGATCGAGAATATATTTTCCTTTTCTTTGGGTTTCATAATACTGGTGACATTAGGTTACTGATAATCTCTTTTTTTGGTACATATAAGAAAAAAAGATTCTGAGCTTATAAACTTTGTAAAACTTTATTTATTCCTCAAAATGAATATCAATGTATTTACGGTAGAACGGCTTTTAGGTTAGGAGTAAATGAAAAGCAATATTCTTAAAATGATGTCATTGTTTACAAAAAGATAATTTAAGCAATAATTGAATTTTTTTAATTTATACGATAAATATTTTCAGAATAATAACAAAAATTGTTTGAGGATGTTTTTATTACATACTTTGCACTCTGTTATAGGTAATGTATTAAATTATAATATCCAAACGATCATAAAAAATTAATGTAACTTGAAGCTAAACTTATTCATTTATTCCAGTATAAGAAAGCGTATGAGGATCCGAGGATTATATATTTTTAATATTTTTGTCAGAGCTTAATTTTTGTATCAATAGTCAATATTTATAAAAAAAAAAACAGTAGGTAGGTACCTATCTAAAAAGAAAATGGAAAATGTCAAATGTCTATAAATATTCGTAGGTAACTTAAAAGGAACCAAAATATTTTTAAAATTATACCATGTTTAAACTTGTTCGTCGGTTCTTCAGTTATATTTACAATCAATTAACAAAATCAATTGAATGAAAAATTGTTGTTTTGTAAACATTTCAGTTTTCAATGATTTCTTTTAAATTTTTAATTAAGAATAACGGGATTGTTTTTACTTTTATTAAACCAACACTCTTATGCGCTAAGAGGCAATTATTATAATTACAAATTACAATATTTTCTAAGTGTATAGGTAGACTATACTACTATTAAACAATCTGTAACGAGTAATATATTTTGCTCCTAAAACATGTTGAGTAAAAAAATGTGATTCTCTCGACTCTCACAAGACGTCACAGTCGATTTGTAAGACGCATTATCTAGATAAAATAATCGTTTGAATCATGATTAATAATATTCTATTATAGTCAGCGATTCGATTGTGTGGAGAGTGTGCATGACATCAGAGTGACGACCGCTAGATAGAGCAATCACGACGACGGTCCGATCTTTAGATCATTTTCAAAATAAAAAAAATCTAATTTACAATAATCCATAATAATTAGCATTAATATGTTCGCAGTAGTAATAATAAATAATAATATCAATAATAGAAGTTATGGTCCGAACGAAAGAGGAAGGGCCGTCTCGCCTTTGTCCGTTCATTTCCTGTCATTGCGCCGCGGCGAGCTCTGCTCGTCTCGCGTCGCGGTTGGTCGATCGTCGTCGCGACCTTGGGGCTCCTATCACCACCCCGCCATCCCCGCCGCCGATAGCACAACAACAACAATAAGCAATAACACGGCAGTCTGCAGCAGCCGCGCCGTGCGTTCCTCGTACTGATGATCACTGATTGTACGCCGTTTGCCTAATTCCGTCGTGACGTTCGCGAATCGGTCGTCATTATTGTAATATTGTCATTGTGTTAACGCCGACCGATAACGGTTGTTTTAGCATAATTAAGTGCGTAAAATCATATCGTACACCCGGATCCCGACCGGGAAAGACGCGCTCCCCAGAAGTACCCTGTATTGTAGTATCTAAAACTGTTTTAAGTGAAAACAATACGAGTAAAAACATGGGAATCGGCCGTGGTGGCGGACGTGCCGGCAGCGACGACAGATCGGCCGTCTAGTCGGCAGACGAGTGCTGCGCGACGAGATAACCCGGTCATTGGTAATAATAATAATAATAATAATAATATGTAAGAGGTATTATAATTAGCCGGTGGTTTAATCAAAGAACGCGAAGTGCGAATAGGTAGGTCGTAGGTGCAAGACAAAAACTGACTAGGTAGTAATAATATTAATAACTACTCTTAATTACTACCTACTTACCTATGCTCATTTATGTAAATATTGCGTATTGTCGTATTGAATAGTTAACATGGCGGTTAGGAGAGATACCTACTGAACTGCTGTGTGAGAGGTATATATTATAGAGAGAGAGAGAGAGAGAAGATAGTGGCATGTGTGAGAATCTATTAGAGACGATTATAAATCATTTATTTGCGTTTTAGATTAATGTTGCTGCTCTTCTCATGTTGTTATTATTGGGTACTTTTTTTTTCAGGTGAAGTGAGCTGATAAAAATAAAAAACAACTCGACAACCTATTCTCTGTTGTTGAGATTGCTGTGCGGTGTCAGAAGCATTCATAGCAGTCTTGGACATCCACCTCCCCGTCCAACACACACTTATACGTGGATTTTCTTTTATTTGAAAATTGCACATAATACATATCAAAGTTGTATTCTTGCGCTATGAGTGCTTATCACATGAATACCGCTCCCGTTGTATACGACGTCCAGAACTCTACGCTGTTTAGTCACGGATTGTTTGGTGATTGTTACTCAAACATTATGGGAACGGCTGCAACCATGTTCCTGTCCACACAGTATCAGCCGGTCTTTATGTCTGTGATCGGGTCCATTGTCGTGGGCCTCAGCGGACTTTTCCCCTTACTCATACTGCCAGTGAATGACTCAATTTCTCTAAAAACTGGACGTAAGTATTCAT
>PVMI01042000.1:0-12172 GCA_008528875.1 Aulacorthum solani | reverse complement strand
TAAAATAAATAGGTACATTCATCGTTCCGCTAAACATCTAAAAAATAATGGGTAGAATGCTTTTGTGTAGGATTAATTTTTTTCCATAAAAGTGAAGCTAAGTTAAGTTTTTTTTTTTTTTTTTTGTCAAGTTTGACCCATATTACAGAATAATTATAGCCAATGCCCAATAGGTATAATATAATGTTCACAACCGACAACCAAGGGGTCCGCCACCGTATCGGTACAGTACATGGACTTATTAATATCTTTCTTTATGGTACAGACACTGAACTCAGATCAAAATAGAATATTATGATAACGAATTATCAGTGGTTACGATTATCATAATATTGTGTGTATCCTTTTTTATTTTAGTTGATAGTAAACACTAAACAGTGGTAGGATTTGAGTGTTTGACTTAGATGCTAAAACAGAACACTGTATACACTGTACAGGAGTTGTCAAAGGAGTCCATTCCGCATTCATACGAACGTTTTACTCTCTGCTTCTTAGATTATCTGGACCAATAAACTCGACTAAACAAAAATAAAACACATCAATCTGTTGTTGCTCAAGACATGTGAAAGAAAAAAAAACACTAACACAGTCAATATATATAATCATAGTCTGGTACTTGCAGCTCACCATGTCTCATATTAGTAAGTTCGGATTACCCGGAGGAAATTTTAAAAAACCGCCTCAGCGAAAAACTAGGTATGTGTAAGCAAAGTGTAAAACAAAATATAGCTGTATTTTTACTACCTTGATTGTTTAGATTGAACCGTTCCTATGAAGAGTTAACTCCCATATCTTGGAGTGAGTATTTTGAACACAAACGCTTTGTTGATATTGATGGTAACAAGTTTGCGACCTACTCACTGGGCAATGTTGAATCTGTGCTGATTGTCTTGCTCCACGGCGGAGGGTTTAATGCTCTCACATGGTCTCTTTTCGCTGTGAGTATCCCCATAATTTAATGATATAATATCAATTTATTAGTTTTCAATTAATACTAGTTGCATGTAATTATGTTTCCATTTTTTTGATTAACAGTGTTGTACCTACTAGGTATATTATGTATATATCTATGTAAGCATTAAGCATCGCAAACCTATCAATGTAGTCTTTAAATACTTGATTTTGTTAACAATTTTAATTTAACTATAATGTGAGTATTAAAACATAACCTTTGGTGATTGTCTTAAAGAACTAACCCATCTATTTCATAGTCATAAGTTGGTTTCTTTAATTTTTAGTTACATATTTTAAAACACTAATTAAATTGAGTATTAAATGTAATCCTATGCATTATTAAATTATTTTCCTTCTTAAACAAGAAAAAAATTTTGATCTATGATTCAAACTTATTCAGAGATTAACATGTTTTATATTTCATTTCATTTCATAATTATAACTTCAAATGGCATTAATGATATTAATGCTTTAATACAATATTATAATTTATAATTAAATTATGCTCAAGTATTTTAAATGCTATGTCTAAAATTTAATCATTTTTTTTTTTTTTAGAAACATTTAGTAAAACAATGTGAATGCCAAGTTTTAGCAATTGATCTTCGAGGACATGGAAATTCATTTACAACAGATGATAATGATTTATCTATGACAACTTTTACTAGGTACACTATTTTGATACACCTTAATTTGTGTACAGAATATTTTAACTGAATTTTTAAAATGTATTGCAGTGATGTCATAAGTTTACTACGTAAATCATATCCAGATAAAATGCCATCAATAGTCTTAATGGGCCATAGTCTTGGAGGAGCTATTGCTGTAAATATTGCTTCTACAGCAGAATCAGATTTGCCAATTATTGGTTTGGTTGTCATTGATGTTGTTGAAGGGTCAGCAATGGAATCATTAACTAGTATGCAAAGTTTTTTGAGAAGTCGTCCAAAATCGTTCAAAAGTTTAACAGATGCTATTTCATGGGGGTATGTATATAAAATTTTGTTTTTAAGACTTAAATTTAAAATCATAGTATGAATATTTAAGGAATTAATATGATGGCACAATTACAATAAAAACGTTAAAATATGTAAATATTTACCTCAAACCCCCAATTTTAATAAAAATTGCTCAAAAACTTTTTAAAAATATATTATAGTAATAGTAAAAATAAAAATAGTATTTAATATAATAGAATATTTATTGTAGTAAAAGTTAGTTAATTTACAATTAGTTAATGTGTTTATAGTGTCTAGGGAAAAAAATATGTTAACAATATTAAACACTTGTAATTTTAGAAGTTACCACCTAATATTTAAATACCAGATTATTTGTACACATTTTCAAAAGTTATTGATAGAAAGTTACATGTTTTTAGTATTAAATGAATGTATTTTGTTGTTGTTTGCAAATTTAGAATGGGGAATGGTCATATAAAAAACGAAGAATCTGCCAGGGTTTCCATTCCAGGACAGATTAAAAAGTAATTGCATAATAATTAATAATATATTAATCTGTTATTTGAACATTGGTAATGGTTTTGGTTTTAGTGTTGCCACTGGTAAACTTGGTACGGACGAATTTGATGAACCAACAATTGAGACTCCAGTATTAACAGAAGCTATCTTAGAACCTCAATATTCAATAGATTCTATTAAAGAAGATGAAGAGTTTGGTGCTTCTTCATTTTCTGTCAGTATATCCATTGATTTTATAACATGCAAATTAACTATGTGGCTTCTGATAAATAATATTATATAAGTAAGTTCAAGTTCATTTATATCTTGTGTTTTTCAGAATGAAAAACCATTGGGTAATTATACGTGGAGAATTGATTTGTGTAAGACAGAAAAGCATTGGCCTGGATGGTTTCAAGGACTTTCAAAAAAATTCTTATCTATACATGCTCAAAAATTATTATTACTGGCTAACATTGATCGTATGGACAAAGACTTGACTGTTGGTCAAATGCAAGGTAACATAATATTGTATTAATGAATAATTGCACTAAGTAAAAGTGAATTCAATTTTTCATCATTAGGTAAATTTGAAATGCAAGTATTACCCAGGGTTGGACATGCTGTACAAGAAGATGACCCAGAAAAAGTCGCTAGTATCTTGTCAAATTTTTTGGTACGGAACAAATTTGCAAATCCAACAGGAGATTTTGTTCGGTAAGTCAAAACATTTGTTTAAATTTCAAATATTTTGAAAATATAGGATGGTACACACAATTTGTAAAAATAAACTAAAAAAAATAATTAGGTACATTTTGAAATGGTCACAAGTCTGCAGATAAAAGTTAATGAAAAAGTTAGGTTATATGTTATAAGTTTGCATCACAGTTCTTTAATGCAAACAAGCAGAAATTAATTAAAATTTATAAAATGGTTATTATGTCTATGGGCAACATTTTTTTTTAATAACACTTTCTATGTGGACAGTATTGCGTTAACAGAATAGATGTCTAGGATGGATGTGGATGGAAGTGACAAATTCAATCAAACACAAAATTTTTATAAATTATAATAATGTTGATTTGGTATTAATGTTGTATTCGATAAACTTTTGTATGCGTGTTGCAGTATTCTTCCTGGCTGTTAAGACATATTAATCAAGTATTCAGTTGATCAATGGTCTTCTCAAATCAAAAAGATTATTGGGTATGTCAATATAAGAGTTAGACATATTTATATATTTTTAATACAAATGCTTACAACTATAACAAAAACATTTAATTATATAAACAATTATGAAACATGACAAACATAATATTATAAGTGGATGTACAAACTGTATCCTATTAATAATTAATATTGTACTTATAAACAAACAAGCATGTGTAATATATTTTCCTATGCAGTTTACAATAATCTGTATTCTTATACATATAAAATTTGATTTTGTTAAGTGTTCTTAATAAAATTTATTTGTGTTATATTTTTTTTTGAAATGTATTTTTTTCATTAGTTATGTCTATGAAAATAATTAAATTTAATTTAAGTATTTATTATAAATATTTATATACTGAAAAATTAAACAAGTTACTCAAGTAATTAAAAAAAGACACAAACATTTAATAAAATAAAACTTAATTTAAACTAGAGTTAATTATTAATTAGGAGTTTTGATTTCATGTTTCAAACAGATTTTGAATGCATCCCATCCTTCATTTTTTGTGTATGACTAGAACAAAGTGCCAACATAAATTGTTTAAATAATATATATTTTAATTTGTTAAATATTACATTATAGTTGTATGATTATTCAATATTTATTGTAATTAATGTTCTTTAACACATATTGGGGTTTTTAATCGAGCAATAGTAATATTTACAGACAATTATGTTATTGTCTTATATAATAAGAAAGTACCTAAATATAATTAATTTAATGTTTATATTTTGAAAACCATCATCAATGATTAAATAAAATACTATAAGCTTATTGGTACCTTAAATCCTCTATTTAGCCGGTCCTTCATAATGGCGATAAACTCTCTATAACTCAATTGACCATCACCGTCCTCATCAAATATGGCAAACACGGTATGCACAAGATGCTTGCTCAAACTGGTCCCTGTACATATCTTAACAGCTCTATGAAATTCATCTGTAAAATAAATTAAAATATTATAAAGGCTAAAATAAAAATATACCAATGAACAATGGAGTTTCTACACCTTAATTTTGATCAACGTTAAACAATTGGAATTTATCTGAGTTTCTTAAGTAAAAAATGATTGATACTATTTTTGTTTAAACTATAATAATTGTGAAATATATTTCGTACAATATAAGCAAATTAAAATAGTTCTACAACAACTAAAATTACCCTAGTTCATAGTTTATGAAATGTATACTTTCTTTATATTTATTAATAAATGAAGTGATTTCCAACCCCTCTGCATTTCCTAATTTTTATTAGTTGTTTATGCTGTACAGATACTTAGATGTTATTTCATAATTAGTTATTATTAAATATTACCTTTAGATATTGGGTGATCAGCTAGTGTATACATTCTCATAGCAATAGTAAAGTCCTCCAAGTTATTTAAGAATTGACAAAACACTTTAAACTCGTCAAACGAAATACCCGGTGGTATGCCTTTGTCCATTTTGATTCTCTCCAACAATCGGTCCAGATATGTATCACACCTATTGTAAATATACATTATTTTAGATGTTAACAGTGAGTAAAATACATTGAAATAGCTTACAGATCCGTATCCAAGTGAGTGTATCTCAATAATATTTTGGCAAAATCCATTTCACTTATGGTATCTCCTCCTTTGGCAAACTGTTGGAACTCCATTTCAAGTACTTCAGTTTGCAGATTTTCCATAAAACTAACAATAAGTTTATATCTTATCTTTATGACTTATAGCAAATAAACATATTATAGTTCATATTATGGAATATGGGAGACGCTACCCATGCATTTGGTGCAAGGCCGTAACTGTGGGAGGGTTCAGGGGCCTGGACCCCTCCCCGAAATTTTTAAAAGTAGAAACATTTTAGAGGTGAATATAGTCTATTAATTATAAATCTATATTTAAAAAAATAGTGAACCCTTCTCCGAAATTTTTTTCAGTTACGCCCTTGGTTTGTTGTCTTCGACTTACAAACATACAACATAACAAATTTTCGTTTACTAGTTTCAATGGCGTGCTGTTAGTTTTGATATGAGAGTAAATTGACTTGTTATCAAACTTTTAGGTAAGAGTATGATTATGTATTATTAGATTATGTCTATAGTAAGCTGCTCTTAAACTTCTTCGATTTTTTCGATATTTTAATTTTTAAGCAAGAAACGGGTATGTGAAATATCAGAAAGTATAAATTCTCATATCTCGCTTGAAAATTAAAATATTGAATAAAAGCCGACGGCTTCCTTTTGTAGGGAAATGTTTTACCGAATATTAACATAAATAAATTAGAAAATATCCTTAGAAATATATAGCCACTTAGTAGGTACCTATCTGCTTATAATCATTTTTGTTTGATTTATCATTGAATTTAAATGTAGCACATCAATTACAGTGACCTACTCAGTAACGGAAGATAACATGCTATATGCAGAGCTACTTTACAGGTGTTTTAGAACTGTTTTCATGAAAACTGTACTTACTGTAGTGTAAAATATAATATATCTAGGTAGTGCATTTATAATTAAAAAATTATTTTTACTCAAAATGATTTCAATTTTAGAAGGATGCGTTATTTTTAAAATAGTTACAAAAGGAGAAATGAAATATGCAAACTGAAAACAGTAATAAAATGATTCCCCCCTCTCAAAAAAAAAACTTCCTCTGATTTATTTGGAGTACTTTGTATTTCAAAATATTTCGATCGTCAACTAACTTATTCCAAGACAGAACCGGCAGAATAGTGTTCGATTAAAACGCGAATATACTGCGGGAAGATTGTACAGGTGCAGTATAACTTCTCATCCTATCTAATAGAAAATACCCACGGTTTGGGTTTTTCTACGCACACCGAGGCGATGGTGTAAACAAAATGTAAAGATATAATACATAATAATGGAATAATTATTACTTTCTGAAGTCTTCGTACAGCAGCACGTTGTCTCCCTTTTTGCCGAAAAAATGAACGATCAAGGTAGTGTCAACCAAATGCTTTTTTTGTAGACCCTGAGCGTCGTCAACAAAATCGTCGGCGTCTATTTTGTTCGTGTCGGACTTGTCATCTTCCACCCCGTGTTTGTCCTTCCAAGACTGGCTGAAGATTTTTTCCATCTAAACATCAAACGTCATTAGTACACAATTTATTGTGTTAGTATTGTTAAGTACTAAAGTAGTAGTGTAGAATCAAAATTGTTTATACGTTTATTGAACAAAAAAAATTTTGTGGATAAATGAAAAAAAATTCTTAAGCGCAACACTCAAACATAAAAATATGTACACACTATAGACATGTGTGTGTGTGTTGAAAGCAAAGCAAATAAAAAATACTTAAAAATATAAACCGACCAAATCATCAGCAGCGCGGTTAATGATGTTTGAATCTTCGTCCGGCACCCGTTGAACGACAGCCACTTGTTTCGTAGATAATTGGGACAACTGTAATTTCACATTTATATAACAAAGCACCCACTCATTTTTTTTAAGCCACGTAACATTTTCTACCCCTCACCAGTTTGTCACAATTTCCATAATTTTTTACTTTTACTTTGCAGGATAATAGGGTAGACAAATATACGGCGACGCTGTGTCGGTGTATCATAATTCATAAGAATGTATTATGTATTAATGTACACACAAATATATATGTATTTTTTAGGGGGTGATGGGTGTGCGCGACAGATGAATTTATAGTCCTCGAAGAAAAACGATAAAATCTTATCGTTTTTAAAAATAAAACTCGAATGTCGAGCCCCCCCCCCACCCCACATCAAGTTTTCAAGAACTACTTTATTTTTTGTTGAAATATTGCATGCAAAGCAAAATATTTGACTGATATTGTCTGATATGAAAGTGGATGAAGTAAAATATTTTACTGCTAACTGTTCACAGCCATCATGGTAATAGATGGTTTTTAAATTAGAATTGTTGAAAAAACAGTCAATTTTGTGAATGAAAACGGCATTAATAATATATATTGGTTGCGCGTTGATGTTGAATTTGCCGCTTGGAGATCTAATAATGTAGTTTGCAGTCTACCTTGAACTTGTCTACCAATATTTATATATTTAAATAGTAAAATATTTTATAAATGAATTTATAGTATAGTAGGTACACATTAATATTGGAATTACAAATAATATGATACATTACATTTTTAAGATTTATAAATCATTGTTCAAACACTTCAAACTACTTCAATGTAAATAGGTACACATTTGTTAAAAACAATGGCCATTTCCCTCGAAAAGTAACCATGTAGTGTTTTATTAAAAATAGTATTAAAGATACTCCTCCAAAAATCGATTAAATATTCAAATTAACTATAAATTTACATTTTTTTAAATTTCAAATAGTTATATGCACAACATAAAACCTTCAGAGCAATTATTTTGGTTGCCTAGAAGTTTATTTTAAACTACTTTTAATCACAAAGGACTCTATATAAACATAATTATTTTTGTATTTTTACCTAGTTGTTAAAGGATCAACAAAATTCTCGCAATGATTAATGAGCACTTCATGGAAATATCCTATTTGAGATATACCATTATAACCAGCCCATCCATTAAAACGGAGCACTGATCCATGTTGCACTTTTTGTCCAATTATTGAATGTTAAGTTGTCTTGCGCCCTTTACTAATACAATTACAAATTATCGAACTTCGATTTTCCCAAATCTTCCTTTACGCATATCCTATGTGTACCGCTGATTAAATCCCGCGAGTTCTGAAAGTATTCTTTCATAATTTAAATTTTCTTATTTTCAGCTTAAATAGTAAGTACACCTGGTATAACGCAACTAGATAATATTATGCCAACCGCTATTTCATTGATAGACCGTAATTTTAGTAGACTGCATATTCATGGCTGCTTTTATATCTAATACATATAATATATTATACACATCATTTTAATATTTTAACTATAAGCAATAGGCACCTATTGAATATGATACTATAGATATTTTAAACACGACAAACCTAAGATAAAATATGTTATACATACTCATGTATGCAATGTTCTTATGAGTCTGTGAAGCACCATATTAGTATAGTAAGTATAATTAGATATTACTCATTGTAACTACATGTCCAATAATCCACTTTGTTCGTAACTTGTATGTATCTATTTGTTATTCTATGATATTACAATGGCTTCTAAGTATAGGTAAATTTTAAATTTTGTTTATAAAAAGCGTACAAATTATGTCGGACGAACCACGAGCAGATAGGCAGTAAGACGAATATTAATTGTTTATAGATTACTGAGGATAGGTGATGTGAGATCCATGTTATTGCAATGTATGGGAGGATATTTGTTTAGTCAATATACCTAATTTAAATAAAAACGACAGAGTTATATAGTTAGTAGGAAAAATCAAAATTAATGACCCAAACATACACACAGTACAGACAACAAGGAAAAGCATGATATTAATTTACTTTTAGTCCAATTTTGTTTTATAAATATCGATAATAGAACATTAATACATTTTTTATTACTTATGCATTTAAAGTTTAGATAGCGCATGGAATGCCAACATGCCATCGATTTTTCCAGTTCGGTACTATTTAATTTTCTAAACTTAAGCTTTAAGTAATTATAATATTTATATCCAGCTAAACTATTATTATTATGTTATTGATTTATTATACTTATTTTACATGTTATCAATATCTATGTATTACCTGAGCTTTTCGACCAATTTTTGCCAACAATGTATTACCCAGTTTATTTGAATTATTGTATAAATTTACTAAAAAGTTTTTTTCGTTGTATTATTACAACTTAGGCTAACGCCCATATTTTTAATAAAATAAATAAATAAAATACTACTTTAATATTTTATAGGTACTTATAAAACCTGGTTTCAGAAAATGTAATTAAAAATATAGATTGCCTTTATCAAAATAGGTAGGTATATATATTTGGTTTTTATTTCCATAATTTTTTTTAGTGTTTTTTTCCGTTATTCACAAAATATAGCTCAAGGTCTTAAACATTTGCTATAATTTGTTCTTATCCAGTTAATAATAATTGATTAAAAAATACAAATGTCGTGATAAGAAATAAATTAACGTAAGTTACCTATTATTTTAATAAGTCATTATGTAAATTATAAGTATATTCTTTATCTCGATGTAATAAGTTATAATAGAAGAAAATTAATGAAATTCTAAAGTTACCTATTTTTTGGTATAGGACAAACTGTATACCTACGACAAACTGATTAAACAATCTATTTTTCTATATTGAAACAATGAAACATCTACCCACCATATTCTATTATTATTAATATCTGGTGGTTATGTTTATCATAAATCCTTTAAATTAGTAAATTATTTACTTTAAAAGAGTATTAATTGTTTTGAATTCTACAAAATATTTTCTAAACTTTATTTTTGATTCTGTATGTTTACATTTTTAGTAGAATAATTATTAATAAACATCAATAAAGCGTAATATATAATAGTATAGTTCAACCTTCAACATGCATACGTAAAATGTTTCAGCAGTAATAATAGTTATAATTATACTTTATAGTGTTATTGTTAGATAATTAATAATTATATGTGATATTATTATTTATTATATGTTATATGCTCCACACCGAATAGACTAATTTTAAATTTCTTAAAGGTTTTCTTTAAGATTAAACCGTGATTATCACTAAGTAGTGTGAGTACTATTACCTAGATGCCACCCTATTATCCATTTTTTTAAAAGTATAATAAATAAATATCCATATTGTAGACAACTCACTCACAATTTCTTTAGCATGTTTATTAAGATCTATTCTGAAGGCTGGTTTTCCAGCTAGGAGCCGTGTTATCTGATAAAACATAAAATAAATAATAAAATAAAAGTAATGTGTACAACGACATTAAAAAACCCAATATATTTAAACGATAAATATTTAGTGAGAAAACTAAACTTTTTTATTTTATTGCAAGATTGAACAACGCTATATTGTTTAATTTAGGTATGGTTACCGCGATTAATAAATAAACCCGAATCACTTAACTTATGTATTGTTGTTTGTAGACAATTTGTCGAATAAAATCGAACGAACTGTAAAATTTAAATTTAAGTGCAAAAAAAAAACTAAAATGAAATAGGTATACAATTGAGGCATTGAACTCGTTTTAATTAGCTACTAGGGTGAAAAAAAAATATTGTTTTAGTTTGAAAAGGCAATAAGTATACCATTTACTGCAGTATACTTTGATTGTAAGATAAAATACATACCTACCTATACATCAATGCATGCAACACGAACTTCAAACCCTAATAAGGGAAGTAGTTGTACGTTCAGAAATTATAAAAGTGAAACTATATAAATGAAAATGGTGAAAACATGCAGGATGGTATAACTCAATGTTTTAAAAATACAGTAAGACTCCGATCATTGATAATTATTATAACATAGTAATAAAATTTAATTACGTTATGTAAATAATTTATTTGAAATTAAAACCCGAATAAGTTTAATCTCTGTATTACTGTATTATTAAAAATAAAATACTTATAGGTACTATATTACGAACAATAATTAATTATTTGTGGTTACTGTTTGTGCAATAATATTATTCTTACCACCAGAAATTCATTTTTGTCTACCCTATGGTTACCATCCGTATCAAACATATTAAATGCTATACGAAATCCACTTTGTGGCTCTGAAAATGGTTTTAAACTTACGGTTAGTATAAAATATATGATGGCGAATTGGAAATATATTTAATATCATAATCTTGTTTTACTTACTGGTCAACACGGATAATAAAAACAAATATTCTGTATAAGATATGATTCCTTTGTCTCTGAGTGTTCGAAAAAGTTGAGAAGATCCCTTTTTTAGCCCAGGCACTTTATCTCGAATTTCCTCCAAATCCTTATCTAGCATTAAGTGTCTCTGAAGTCGAGCTAGAAAAAAACACAAATTTAAAAATTAAATTAGTACCCATATTATATATGTATGATTTAGTAAATATATATTATTATAGTAAAAATGTACAAAAGATGAACGACAGGCAAAACATTCAAACGTACAAACTATTCAGTTATATAATATTAATATATAGATTATACTCAATGCCGATCAAATGATTTTGTCAGGGGGGGATATTTTTAACATGCAATATTTAATATTTATCAGACGTTAAACATTAAAAAAAAGGTCACGGGGTAAGCCCTCTCACCCACCGCCACAGATTGACCAGGACTGATTATATTTAAACGTTAGTGAAATAATCTTAGACTTTTTTAAGTAGTAAGTTTTTTTTATACCTCTAGGTTGCTCGTCAACGAATGATTCCAAAAAGTCTTGAGGAGTCATATAAAGTTGTCCATGATATTCAACAGAGGCAAACTTAATGAAACGTTTCTCGCGCGATGTTAAGTGTAGACCGCTTAGATATTCGTCGTTTTCTCTCTGTATAATATTAATAAATTGTAATTGTGTCATAATTACCAACAAATTGTAAAATTGTTGTTACATGTTCATTATATTGTACACATTTTACCAATTTGAGAATCAACAACAATATAAAAAGTAATTAGGTATGTGT
>PVMI01041995.1:0-12177 GCA_008528875.1 Aulacorthum solani | reverse complement strand
CTAATATATCATTAGCCTATATTATTCATGATAAAACACAACACGTCTTTAACGTAAATTTGCTCAAAGCGAAAAGTATATTACTTGTACGCTGATTCGCACACACTGCACCACTGGAGATACCACCCCTGTCACCGCACTGTCAATAATATATTATTACCCGTGTATGGTCATATTATTATCATACCGTGGTATACGTACCAAGAAATAACTATATACACAGATTATTATAATGTATTCTCGTGTTGTATAGGTGCACGCGGTTGTAATTCAATATCGTCGTCGGGACGACACACGCGTGACACACACGCGCGCTAATGCTCATAAATATGTCTTTTTTTATTAAATTTTACTGCGTGCAGTGTGTGTGTGTGTGTGGGTATGTGTGTGTGCCCGCGAGAGAGAGAGAGAGAGAGAGAGAGAGCGAGCGAGTGAGCGAGAAAGAGTTTGGAAACCTTGGACGAGCACAATAATGAGAATGGCCCGCGAGAGGTTACGATATTATGTGTATTATGTGGCGTATACTGCTGTCGAGGAGACGTCGTCACCACTATATATCGTCGTATTGTGCATTATACACCGTCGTCGGCAGACAACGCGGACGGGCAGCGGAGGACAAAACGTTATTATATTTCGGCACGTTCGTTGAGGTATTGTAGAGAAGTATAAACATATTACATACTGATTGTACACACACGCACACACACACACACACACATACACACACATTTATTTATGAGATTTTCGAACGACGCGAGGCGATGCAGTTAAAGCGAAATACCGCACGCGGAAAAGTGGCTTTTGAAACGAAAGTAAAAACAAACATAACATTATACTACACACATATACACATATATATATTATATATGTATAAATGTTATTATATGGGGTACACGCTTTTCGCAGTGTTTGTTTAGTCGACTGTATGTGTGTGTGTACCTACTCGAGAAGTTTATATCGTATACAATAATAATAATAATAATAATGACAATAGTGTATGTATATGTAAGCTTGTGTAAGCCATTTAACGTGCCGAAAACGAATGATTTCCGATCTATAGGTATATAGGTAATAATATATATCAGAAAATATTATATATAATAAGATGTGAAGGAGGTGAAGCTGATGTGCGCCATGATTAGGTACCTCTGTAAAACTTTTGGAGTAGGTTCTCCTCTCAGGCATAATATGATGACCCAAGAACGTTAACGAAAAAAAAAAAAATGAGAAACGAAACAAAAAAACCATCACTGCAAAAAATACATTCCTCAAAGAGGATCTCAAATTATTAAAAAAAAAATAAAAACCGACCACTTATTATTTTTATATTAAATTATTATACTTGTCGGTTTCACGAGTTTAAAATCATCATCAACGTTCCGCGTTATTATTTGTTTTCTGTCACACGCCTCACAATCAAACCGTTATCGAAGTTACTTTGTAATTAATTCGAACGATATTGTTTATTTTTCGAATTTTCATAACTTTGTCAATGCTTATTGAATGGTTTTTTTTTTATTAAATTTACATTAATATTGATTTTCAGACATTTCGACACGGGCCATTGATTCGGGGCTTAAAAACTAACAACTGCAGATATTAAATAAAGTGATTCTTGTCGTCGAAAAAGTAATACTCTATACAAGCGTTAATATTTATTAATTATAATATTAGATAAATATGGAGTACCATTTTAAAAATACATTAATTATTACGAAAGAATTATAATTATGAAATCGTAATATTGTACAACAAAAAAAAACCAATGAATTCGCTCTACTCGTAATTTGTGTACAAATAAATAAATCTAATAAATGTGATCTATTTGAATTCAGAGAAAAAATACCTATATATGTGCAGTAAAAAAATAATTCTGAACAAAGAAGACGGATCTGTTTCAAATTATAGTTTAAGTAAAACTGTACAATTATGGTTAGTATTTTATGAATTCGAAAAGTTGGATTTATTTTTGCCAAATATGTATTGCATAATATAGATACTAAATCAATATCGACGTAGGTACCTACCTACCATAGAATGGTTTGCAATGATTAATAACTACAGTTCCTGGTATAAAAAGCTAAAAAAAATAATAAAAAACTTATTTATTATTATTTGCGGCAATAGTTTCAAGCCAATTAATATTTTTCGAATTAAAGGAAAATAACCAATATCGATTATAGGACGTGTGAAAATCTGATTTTGTCAACATTTAAATTTCTGATTATGAAAAAAGATAATATTGTTAATTTATATTAAATATTTTTTTAATTGCTTTTCAGTCATTTCTTACGAACAAAAATGAGGAACCTTGTATCATGTATGAACATTGTTAAATTTATAATTTAAATAATTTATCATTAATATTAATAAAAACTATAATTTATAAACATATAAATTGAAAAAAGTTGTAAAAATTGAAAATTTCGAATGTCTATAAATATTAAATAGCTTCAAACGGACTAAAATATTTTGAAAATGCTAATTTAGATAATTTTTGAAAATGTCAAGTTTTTGCTGTTCATTCTTTTTGAATAGCGGTGAAAAAAATATAAAATAGATTTTGTTGAAGACTGGCGTAGTTGGGTATCTAAATAATATTCTCGTCTTCGACTTTTTCCAAATTATTAAGTAAAGTAGGTACTTGGAATTTTTCACTCATGACTCCCAAAGTAGGTACCATGGTGTAGATCAAATTAAGCAACCAGAAAGCATCTGCTGCAAAATTGCAGATTAAACCGAATTATCGACTGATACAAATGACGTCAGGCACAATGTGCAAACATTTTTTATTTAAAAAAACAATACTAGTTGGTTGTAAAATCATAGAATACTTTTTTCTCTGAATCCAAAACAGTACAGTACATATACCCATCGGCCATCATATTTCATAAACGAATATTCATTAATTTTAAAACCACAAATACCTACAAATTACATAATATAACAGTATATAATGTATAGATATAAAGTATATATATATTTATATGTATTATACATTCTATATTTAGTCGGAAATATAGTAATATCACCCATTCGATATTATAAATTCTTGTTCAAACAGCAGCCTGTGTGTATATAATATATAGCTATTGATCATTTTGGCAGATTGAAAATAAACTCACGTCGGATGTATTTTGCCATGGAATAGGCAATACGTGTGCGTTGTATACCGATATGGTCAATGTTTACCGTATACAGTGGGAATATTATCTACATATTTGCTTTATTACATGGAAAATTAGTTTCTTTTTTATTTATAATTATTACATTAATTTACACTCTTTCAATATTCACGAATGCAAACAATATAATGCGCGTACCTATAGTACCTACCTAGGTAATGTTTGTCTTGTAATTTATATTTTATTTGTAGTTATTATTTTTATAAATATTAGCCACCATCGCTTATGCTTCTATTCAATGGTATTTAATTTAACGAGTTGTGTACAGATAACTCTGTAGTTTTAAATAAAATTGTATGTTATTTAACAATAATTTGAAAACATACTGAAATCAGAAGTATATTTTAGTATTATAATATTATGCTGATAGGTAATAATAGTATGTACGTATGTTAAGTGTGTATGTATATCATTGCTCATAGTGCTACATAGACACATTATATAATCGATATTATTTTCCTAGAATTGTTTGAACAAGTATTATTATCACAATTTGATTTAAAATTATATTTCTAAAGCAATAGCATTTTACGTAACACACAATTAAAAAAAAAAAAAAAATGGTAGCTACACAGAAAGCGACAAAATAAACATCAGCTACCTATTGTAATTGAATAAAAACAGTAATGCAATGAATTGTGAGAAATAAATAAAAAGAAACATTGTTGCTGGTAACTATAAACTGCACTCCATTATGTGACACGCCTCTTGGTCTTAACGATTTTTAACTTCTTTGGAATGTTAAAAAAATTAAAGTGTCCTTTATCACACTTTGTTGTACGTTGTTTGTTTTCAAAAGAATAGTTGAACAGTAAACATTTTCTTCGAACGTTTGTTGAATTCGTAAAAAATAATATTATCATGGATGCATATTATTTATAAACAACTATAATAATAATGATCGATTTAATTAAAATGATAAGTCAACAACTATATAATATAATTTAAAATACTCTGATATTTTATACTTCTGCATAATACGTATATAATATTTATAAGACACGACGAAAACGCACGAAATAAGGACAATATTCAGCAAATAAACGCTGTAAATTTATTGAAAATCAAACAACAACATTTGACATTGACCAGGGAATAAAAAAATAAAAATAAAAACAACCGACTTATATTATTGTAATGATTATTATCATAATATTTACGACTACCTAGTTTGGGTGGCTTATAGCGATGAAACCGTCTGCAAGCGAACCAGTTGATCCGCATATTTCAACAGGTATAGTATATTCCGTCCAATATAACATGGATATTAAGAGTATATTATAATATTTTACGGAATAAAGATAAAATAATACATACCGACCATTCGAAATAATAAATAGCCATCAGGTATTCACAAAATTTCGTCTACCCGACATATTATACAAGTAGACATACATAGCTAAAACAGTGATGAGTGATTTTTAAAAAAATAATAATAAATTATTATATACAGGGTGATTCACCGAGCATGGTCACTCCCATTTTTTTCACTTAGTAATGAATTTATACAATTTTATTCCGAATTTCATAATTTTTAAATATTAGAACTTAAGACCATAATAATACTAATTTTCAAACTCTCGAGATTTTCTCTACTACCTACTAAGGAGTGTGTTCACAGTGTCCTGTAGTGTTACAGATTTTTAAACGAAAGCCCCCGTGCTTGTCGTAAATTATTTAGTGGATATTTTCCTTTAAATGTTGATGAGAGTTAAAATTCAAACTAGTGGTTTTTCAGTTATCAAAATGTTTATACTAAAGATAATAGTCCTTAAATTGTTTTAAAAAAATATGTGTATAGGCTCTAGTGTTCTTGGACCATGTTCACAATTTATTATAAAAGTTGATAATTTAATATTAATTATTGAAATTATTTCATTATTTAAGTTATGAGACTCATTAACTATTCTTTCAAATTTTGATTTTGACACGTCAACGTTTTCAGAAAAATTAAATCTTTTACAGTACAAAAATTGTCTGAAAATAATATGCGATTGCACAGTTATTCTAAAAATCAGATTTCCAACAGTTGCACGCATTATGACCGCAGTGGATATATTAAAATGGGTGAGCACGGTCGGTGAATCACCCTGTATACATGTAGTCGTCAGTCATCGGGACAGATGATGTGCCTACGTTTAATAATAATGTCATCCTGGACCGACCATAGATGCGTATGAAACTAAACAGCAGTATTCTGACTACGACGTCGGTAAATCATGTACACGGTGCCCATAATATAGACGGGTCGTGGTAGTTATAATAATAATAATAAAAATCCAACAGCGGTGCGATGTGAAGAAAAACACTGATGCGTATATTATACATGTTACACACTGCAAGACGCGCGCAGCATGTATTTGTGTGCCCACACGGTGCGTAAGTGTTGGCGGCATTACAGAAAGAGGAGGAGAACGGAGGAGGAAAAAAAAAGTAATAAGATAATTATAATAAAAAATATATATATATAATAAGCTAAACGAAGCGAATACCACCGCGCCGACATACCTATATAATATCATAGCTGCAGACGGTGACCCTCGCGGGGATTGAATTGAACCTGTGGCCGATAAACCTTCGAATAGACGTACGGATATAATAATAGGTCTAATATTATTTGGTATGTATATTATTGGCGACTACCGTGTTTAATAATATCATTTCGCTCGTCGATGTACACGACGAGAACCATAAATTATTAAGTCTTTCTGTAATAGGAGAGTATCCTCAAAATATCAAGAAATACGTCAAATTAAAAAAAAAAAAATCCTCGAGAACACAATGTCTATAATGTCTCAGAGTAAATCCGTGCCTACGTGACACTCGGCTAATATATTATGATTGTTGCTATCGATACTGGTACAATAATATATATTGTCCAACATAGGTACGCATAATATTGCGAAATCGATTCGAAACCTATATTCACGCCCTCGCAGTGGTAATTTTGCCGATTATAATGCGTTTTCAATCAGCCGGACTCGATTTGGACGAATCGTATTCATTTCGTCGACTTATATACTGAACATTTTTATTTATCATATTATTATACGACATACACGTGATATCAAAACACAACATAAAATACTTTTTTACTGCAGTGTCGTTTTTATACGTTTCTACTCGGTGAAAAATGCTGTTAAGTGCAGTCTCAGTGTTGTTTTTCGACCGATGTTATTATAATATATATTGCCCGTTTATAAAAAAAGCGGTTTTATATCACGATTTTAAATCATGTCCCACGCGCACATATTTTTATTATCGGTAGGTACTCGAGTTATAATAATATTACCTGCGCAGTACATCGCCGTGTCTGTCGTCGTGAAGACTATATACTCAATTTCACACAACCTAATACGATTGGACCTCAAACTCGAAAATATGTGGTTACCAATTTGAACAAAAAAAAAAAATAAATGATTGGAGTTCACGTAGCGTATGAATATTGAATACATTACATAATGTGGTGGCTCACAAAGACGGGATATTATGTGCACTGCATGTATATGTACGCTCAGCTTCGGCGTATTTATATTATGACTGTTCCTACACTGCAGTAAATCATAATATTATATTATACGGTACAAAGTTTTAGAATAACAAACAATAATCAATTTGCGGTTTAGATGAAAAGGTTTCTGTGTAGTTTATATAATAATATAGTATATTTATTTATCGAAGCAATTTAACATCACAAACCATTGAAAAATGTTGTGCAGAAATACTCTACTTTCGACGATATTTTATTACATGTGCACACTGCGTTGTCGATTTAATAACAAAATAAAAAGTGCAATACATAATATGATCACTTTCTATGGCTATATACATGTACGAATTAATTTCGATATGCGCTTTGTGGAAATGAATTAATTGTACATTTGCAAAATGTTTAACGAACAATATAATATAAACCAATATTAAAATACATTATACCAACAGATTTTTACAATATGAGTATAATTACTGTATACTATGTAGGTTATCAATGGTATATCCGGTATATCGGTGTACGCAGGTACATATCCCGATTCGTCGGGAAAAAACCTGTTTAACGTCAAACGATTTCCATCATAAAGACGATCGTACCCATTGCAGTGCATACAGAAAATATTGATCAAAATATTCACAAAACGACCGTAATTCATATAGGTTTAAATAATTAAGGGTAAAAAGGGGTTGTGTGAAGCACCGCCGTTAACGCAATTTGGATTATCTATGCATAATCACGGTTTTCTGAGCAAATAACCATACTGAAATATGACGTTACCTACGCCGTATACCTACATTTTACAACGTGTAGAAATGTTTTTATCGTACAAACGCACTACCTACGCGTATTTTCTGTGGGACATACAATTTTATAAACACAATAGATGGGATAGAGTAAATATTGACGATGATTGCTATACATCCGATTCTCTTGCACCTGTGGGAGAGTAAAAAAATCAAGTTTAATCGTGCTATCAATGATACTATTTGGAAGTAGTCGGCATCGCGGTAGCCATACCGCAGTATTATGATGGATGGTAAATAATTTGTTCAAACTTTCACTTTTCATAAAATATACAGTTCAAATCGTATACGTTTATTGCACTATAAAATATGGGGGGGGGGTACCTACAAACGGGATTAATGATTGATTCACGATTCAAGAATAAGAGTGTACTATAAAAAACGTCAACTATGTCTCGGCGCTCTTCCCTAGCACATATTTTTTTTCAAGTAGCTATGTACACAGCAGTTTCTAAATTTAAGTCTCTGTTATAATTATTGAATTATAAATCTACTCAAAATATGTATCAAAGACATTTGGCAAGTATTAAACAAAAGTGCTCTTGAAAATAAAAATAAATAATATTTTGTAGAGTAAAAAAATACGCTTTAAAAATTAAAAAAATAAACAAATACTTTCACTGATACTTCATGACCCCGTCATCGTCGTCGTCGTGGACAGACGATAATGGGCCGTTTTCACTCATGCAAACTATGCTCACCGCGGCGAGGTGACACACATTGATTTGTTTTATTCTGAAGAAATGAAAACTCGTGGACTTTGGTTTTGCCGGATTAAATAATAATCGGTCGCAATATTAAGTTTGTGGATTGCCGAAACCCAGTGGACATTATTAAAATTAAATGTAAAATAGTAATAAATTATTGTAACTTGTAGAATATCATACCGTGTTGGACGGCAGTTGCATTGATGTTATTATTTATTATTGCATTTTAATCGACGAAAAAGACCTTGACCGGTTTCATGGTAGATGATAGTTTTCGTAACTAGTTGTATGCATAATGTGTACCTGTACACCGTCAACTAAACACAAGACAACGACGACGACGACCATAATAATTAAAAATCAATGTTATTTTATTATTGTTTACTATATGATACCTAAAATAGTGTTTCGTTGTTACAATATTATTATTATAATATTATGTTGTTTAAATAAAGCAATCAACCAATCTACGCCACCGCGAGTCATGTTTTCTTGCAGATTATTAAAACAAGTTGTAGACGTGTAACACAAAAATTAGGAAGTGTATTCTTCTCAATTAATATCTGCTGAGCCGTTTAAAGCGGATTACATTCGGGGTGTGTACGTGTGTGCGTCTGTTTAAAGCTATCTCGGTGTGTTATGCAATTGAAACGAGGCCAATTCTTTGACGGTAACTAATGTGATTTAATTAGTTCGTCGACGAATCGCGAAAGATAAAAATGATTTGTGTGTTTTTCTTTGTCATCGATTATACGGTGTATAAAACAGCACTTATACAAATTGAGTTTAAATTTTCTTTAATTCGAACCACCGTCTGTCCACCGCCGCCGATAAGTTTTGAATTCGAAACTATATATTATATATACTGTACCTACGCTGCAGCTAAATTTCTTATCCGACTAAAAATATTAAATGCATTATACACATTACCCGTATAATGTAGTGATGTATACAACATTTTGAGCATCGCGATTGTTGTCTATGAATATTTAGGTCAAGGATTTCAGTGAATTTTTTTTTCATTTGATCATAATCGTAGTGCAATATGGAAGAGTTTACTAAAAACATTATATATATATACAGATTTATAGAGCCCTATATAATATACAACATGGCTTCCGTTTCTATTATATCAAAATATCGTGTAATGTATTTTGTGGACCCAAGTCGAAAAGTTTTACATTACAGTGAATTTTATTCATTTGAAAGTAATTTCGCGTTATTGTTCTGAAGGTTTAATATCGCTCCGATACCATGGAGTATAGTCAAGAACAAAAATGCAATTATTGTACACGGTTGATGCATTATTTTTAATTTAATAAACTGACCTATTTATTGTGGACTGAGAAAACGTCTTTATTCTGCAGTACCTATATATAATTATTGTGCTGTTAAAGTCAGGTTGTTGTTGTTGGGTTCTTTTCAAGAATATTTATTTTGAATTAAAATGTTGAATTAAGTATTTATTTACTATAAATCATATTGTATAATAACTCATAAGAATATAAATGTATTTCATACACAACAGCGTATATGTAAATCTATATGCATATAAATAATATATATAAATAATATAATGTACATAATAAATTAAGCTAATGTATTTCGTATTTACACGAACGTATTCATTACTGAGCTTTTAACTCGAGAAGTCGAGAATTACAGTGCAGTAGGAACGTGTAAATAATACGAGTTTTTTTCTTTTTTTTTACATAAATATAATGCTAAAATAAAACCATGGAATAAAAATAAATTCAATTTCCAAGCAATTTATTTGTATAACATTCTTCAAATGTATAATTAAAAATTCCAACTGGTTATTCATATGCAGGTTTTTTTCTTCGTGAAATTACAACAAATAAAATTATTAATATACCTTATATAGACTATAGTAATAACTTGCAGAACATTATAATATACCATTTTCAAGATTCAATTTATTGCGGAAAAGATTTTCAGTAATTCGTATTTTTTTATTCTCGTTTGTGCAACAGACGAATTTATAATTTAAAAATATATTTATATAGACTGCGGTATGATATTATAATCTTAAATAACATCAGCTAACCGTAATGAGTCTGAATTTATTGAAGTATCAATTATTCAGTGTTTAGGGAACATTTTAATTTTTTTGCTTTTGTTTTACGATGAGAACGTGCAAGCAAATACTTTTTCAGAAGTGAACAAACTATTCTCCCATTTTCCCCCCTCCCCCATGCCTACATGTCACCATCATAACATACAATTTTACAATCATTTTAAGTTTAAACTCCAGTGGCTGGAAAACGATAAAATATACTCATTTAGTCCGACATTTTCGGTTACCTAAAAAAAAAAAAACTAAAGAGAAAAGAAATTTGACGATGATTAAAATAACCTCGCTATTTATTTTATTTATTTATTTGAAATCAAAAACAATAATAATAATACGTTGAACGAAGTAACATTGATATTACATTTTCAAGCATCATAATGCAATAAGAATCTTAATACTTACTACAATATAATATAATTAAACGACTGCAAATCACGACTTACTTCTATTTTACGAGGAGTGTGAATCGAGTTGTGACGAATTCGTTAGTATTGTAATAGTGTTGAGACCGTTATTTAATAATTCATTTTTCAGCGGGACCTCGGACGAAAATAACAATTAAAAAAAACTTTAAAATCCCAAACGAAACTTGAACTTTTTTAGGTTCTCTTATCAGATACCTATATATTATAATATGTATACTGCTCGTTGCGTGGTGAAAACTTTTGTTCGGAATATCAAATAATATAATGGTATCCGCCTATAACCACGTGTAACCTACGCGTATATAAACTGCACGAGCTCATAATATTATATGTACATGTATAATTTGGTATAAATAAGTACTGCTGTTGACGAAATAATATTAGTGATGCTTTCACCGACAGATAGGCACCTATTATGACGTATAATATATAGGTATATACACAGTATGTAATATTATATTATATTGTGTTTTACGTAAAACTAAAAAGTAAATTAATTTCCCGTTCGGGTCGATCCTGCAAGCGGTATTTTAATATATTTCCGAGTATAACGGGTATCCAGTACAATATTATTATTACGGCATACGAGAGGTGCACCTCTAATAATTGAACATTAAATTAATTAACAAATTGGCATGTTCACGCGCATGCGCAGAGCGGAAACCCGCTACTGCTGCAGCCGCCGCCGCAGCTATAGGCGGCGTGTGCATTGTCAATGTCTGCAGTAAATTGATTAGCCCGCTGTGTTCGTTCTCATTTTTTCTTTTTTTTTTTGTCATCAATGTTTATTATAATAACGATCTCGATACGAGTAGAACAAAAGCGCACGGAATTCTTGAAACGAACCTCATCGGTATGGGAGGAGTGTAATAAGTATTACCTACCTATAACATACGATTTAAAAAAAAATATATTTCACCGAACGCGGATGTCGCCGGTTTAGGCCCAGTAGCATATAATAAATTATTATATTTTGAGAGTTCACATCTATCGCGGGAGAGGGACGGGAACCATATAAAACCAATTTATTTTCTTTTTCCTACGACCATCGCATAATAATGTATTATAATATAGGCTCGCCTTCGCCGTGCTTGTCTGCAGGCCAATAATTTCAAGTTTACTGCAGCACGTCAATGATGCATACGATCTCTTCCCATCAAATAAATTAAGTCGTGTCAAAATATTGTGATAACGATTCAAAGGCGTCCTTTAAAATAAAATATTACACATTACTATAATGCATAATATGAATTAATGTTAAGTCAAACCATCCACCCATCGTCAGTATTTCGAATAGTTGAGTAGGGTTTTGCAGCGCCGACGAGAAACGTTTCCTTCAATCTAAACGGATTGTAAAACGTCATAGATACCTGTGTATATGATTATTAATATTATTTCATGAGCAAACCAAACCGAGTGGAGTAAATGGATTGAAGAACGACCACGATGCTGCCGTTCTATATATATAT
>PVMI01041965.1:0-22916 GCA_008528875.1 Aulacorthum solani | reverse complement strand
AATTACCTATATTCCCGATTATTTACATGAGTACATTAAAAAATATGTTTTTTTTGTAGCCCGAAGATACTATTTAGTGCCGTTTAAAAACTAATTAGAAATAAATAATAGGCGTCTACCTAACCTACCATACTAAAATGTATTTTACGTATGCTTAAAAAATAATAATTATTTATTAATGTTTTATTTACCTACCATTACGTCTAATTAAACATAACCAGGACCAAATATTAAACTAAGTCAATTGAATGTAAAACAATTCAATTGTTCTACGAAAAAAAATATGTGGGTTTATTATGCATTATTGATATATCATTTTAAAATTAAAGTTTTGTTATTGTCATTGTTTTTAATGTTTGAATATTCTTGACATTTGAGATAATTATTTATTTATGTTTTTAAAAAATATTAAAAAAACCATCAAATATAAAATTAAAATAATTTTGAATGGAATTTTTTAATTATATAAAGTATTGTGTACCTACTACTTCTTTAATAAGCATTAGTTTATAGGCATACCTATAGTTAAGAATGCTTAATTTACAGAACACTTTTTAGTAGGTATCTATTTAGAATAGTTATTGATACGGCATTAGTTTAAAATAATATCGAGAATAATATGTATAAATAGAAGTCAATATATTTTGTTATGTGTATTGAATATTCACGGTATATTTAGTGTTTACGTATTTGATCTTTTCATGTAAAATGGTAATTATATTGCAACAATAATGTTTAAACTTCCAAAGTATTGAGGATAAAGGGCTTAATATGGTAAGTTATCAAAAATATATGTTATAGATTTATGATGAAAGCTCCGAACATTTTAAAATATATTATAAATAATAAAGCAATGAATATGAAAAAAATTAAGTTTATTATTATTTAATATCCAATAGTTTTTGTTTAATAAATTAAAACATGCATTTTTCATATTTTTCAAAACAAGGTGATTTTTGAATTAAATGAAAATTAGACCGGATTTTAGCCAGATGTTATCAATCTGTTCGGTTGATAATATATGATATATTATATTCAACTACTTACTTTAATTTAGATTGCATTTGGTTAATACAATTTGTCTATGAAGGTTCAAAGAACATTCGTTTTGGACCTTAACCTGTTATGGATTTTTGGTACTTATAGAACCTATGGGGTTATACTTTTATTCACTAGTTTATCCAAAACTAGTTATTTCTGGCCTCGGCTAAATAATTCTAATTGTCAAGGTTATTATACTAGTCAATTTTTCTGTTAAATGTGAGATATTAATATACTTTTTATTTTTATTTTAGAATATAGTAATTGCTATTAAGCTTGATGATAACTTTGTAATGTAATGCAATAAAACGTATTTGTGCACTATAATGAAATTCTTACAATGGAAACATCACATAGTGAAATGTCTGAAGTTTTCAAATTATATTTCAATATTAAATTGTGTATGTCATATTTATTATTTAATTATAAAAGTATAAATATTTTGTTAAATTAAGACCGGTTTTTGTTTTTTAGATTTGTATATGAGAATTTTCATAAAGTATTAAAATTGAATAACATGCCGTACTAAATTTATCATACGTTTTCAACGATACGAAATATCCTAAAAATATTCAACTACCTGCCAAATGATGCATTTTTTTTTATTTCATAATTGTTCGCTATTCGTGTACAAAATATGTAAGAATTTAGAACCTAATAAAAATATTAAAGTAAATAGTAATATCATTAATGTAAGCAGATAGACATCCGATTTTGTTTAGATTTCGCTAGAGTGTCAAGTAAATTTCATAAATATTTTATTTAAGCATCTACTTATAATTATCTGAATAGAAGAAGAATAGTTAATGTGTGGATGATTTACTTCATAAAAAAATGTCTTTGAGGTATTTTATATTGGTTTTGTTTTGCTACCATATATAAATAAACTATTTTAGTTTTAACTTAGAGTATCGTTGAAATCGAAATGAACTTCCGATGACATTTAACTCGAATATTTAATGTTTTTATATTTAAGTGGAATACAAATAATATTGATTATACGTCCCAAAATCTATACCTATAATCAACGGATAGTTGACGTATGACGGCTGATACCAAATTGTTGACTCATTGATTATTTTCTGTTAGGGGCTTCACATTTTATTTATTACAATTATATATATAATGTTTCAATTTTTATTTTAAAAAAGGAATATATACTGTGCACAACTTGATATTTTGAGTTTTGAGTACTTTTTTGTCTCTATATCATATCCTTGGAGTGAAATAATATTGTTATAGGTATATATTATTCAATAAACTTTAAATAATGGCAAATTATCTTTTACAAAAAATTGGTTCTATCAAATTGTGGTCAATATCACTTTTTAATTTTTTTAATGTTCTCACAAAATTGTGATGTTCTTTGTGATTTTTCTAATATAATTAGATACAAATATAGTATACAATATGCAATTTAGATACAAAATATCTTAATTTAAGCTACTGATCTGCTGTATAGGAAGATCGATAAAAAAAAAATGATAAAATGTAAAATAATCTTTAATATTGAGGGAGTTTTTGGTAATTAATTTTATCCATCCAGTTCATGTTGATACTTTGAGAAAAACTAAAAAAAAATAACTGGAAAATATTTATGCAGGTAAGACTAAATAGCTCTTGATATATTATATTTGTTGTTTTTTTTGTAATGTAGAATGGAATAACAATGGAAACTTTTTTGTTAAATATTTATACAGACTTTTGAGCTATCTATAGACTTTTTTTCTAATTTTGTTGATGTGCTGTTGTACAATTTTTGTTTTTTAGTAAAATGCCTGTAGCTAGCTGCTTTAATATGATTTTCTCCTCATATTTTTTTATTGCGTGTTTGAAGTTAACATTTGAATATTTGATAAAATTCATTAAAATCACAAACATTTGTACATTTATCAGTAGGTAGTTGAAAATTAAATCAAATTTTTAATTGTAATCCCTACTGTTTGACGATTTCTTTTTTACTGTAAATAAAAAAAAGTCTAGTATAAAGCCACATAATTGTATAGTGTATGTTACTTAGTACTTGTAACTTGCTTGAAGGTCAATTCAATCTAATATTCTAATATTGTTTTCGAATAATCTTAACATATATTCAGGTTTACACAATACACTTGAATCCTAAGTTAGCACTTAACCGCCTCCATTAATGCCTGAGCATTCAAGTGAATCCACACCATTTAATTATATGTACACTTATCGTATTTACTAAGTTACATTCAATATATGTCGAAAAACTGTATCTATATAAAACTAATCATAATTAACATAATAATTTATTATATAGTAAATCGATCTCGTTTTACTGATGTGACAATTTATTGTATTATTATGTACTATTAACGAAGTATTGTAAATTTATAACTGTGCACCACTAAATCTTAGGGATGAACAAAACGAGAAGTATTCCTAACAGCAGTATCTTGCACGGATTTTTTATTTATTTAATTGTTTGGCATGTTATGATAATATAGTTGTCACATATTTCCTGTTTTTATATAGGTAACTATTATATAGTAATTTAGTACCTAACTAGTTTTCTTTATGGTATGCTGTAGCTGCTGTGTATACAATTTATATTTTGAAACTAGTTGCATTTTATCATTTAAATTATTCATGGGTAGATTAGGGATTTACAACATTAGTAATTTTTTTAACATTTGTGATTTTATGCTTAATTTGTATTTGTTGGTAATTTTAAATATGATATTATATATAGTCGCTGCAGTGCTTATAATAAATCAACTATAACATGTTTTCAATAAATGGAGTACCTAGTTTATTATTTTAATAAATTAAAACAAAGTACATAAGATATATGCATAAATACATACAATAAAATATAAATAAACCTAAGTACATAAAATTTAATTTACCTACCTATTATAATTTAACTAAAAAATAAAATGTCTTAATTAACTATTAGGTACAATAATAAAGTCATATCTACACGGGTTACCTATCTACATTTTTTTTTATAAGGAATTTAAATAATTCACGTTTTTATTGGAATTAGAAAAATGTTATTTAAGTATATCCGATGTTTTATTCCGTGTTTTATAATTTAAAACTTAATTGATTTTTCGTTTACCTCCTTTCATTTTGATTTTATTAAAAAGGATATTGTATAGTCCATTTTTTAGTTAATTTACGATTTTAAAATAATATATAGTTAATAATTAATGTACCTATTTATGAATCTACTATTTAAATGCTTTATGGCTCGCTTTATAGGTATCCCAAACAATTAGGTAGATCTCTAGATTTTAAAAAATAATTATAAATTGAAGACTACAATTACAAATCAAAAAACATTTACCATTTGTAAATATTACAGCTTTAGTTGCATAAATTCAAGTTTTATCAGGGCAGATAAGTGTAAGACATACAATAATGTGTTTCGTATATTATAATAGATATCACGCACATTATGATAATGTAGAATTGTGTGGTTTCTCTTTATGTAGGTCTTTCATTTAATTATTTGTAATCGATGCCGTTTGGACATTTTACCATATGGAACAATTTTATCATGCCTTTTGTATTTTTAAATTTATTCTATAAAATATTTTGTCTTGTTTTATTATTTCAATTATTAAGGATGGAGGTTCTTAGTGATTTTATTATTTACTAAAAAAATAGCCAGCATAAACATAAACAATAATGAATAAAGAATAATTCACTATATAGGTGTATTTATTATGTAAACAACTATAAATAATTTTTCTTGTAGGTAAAACATCATTTATTATTATTATTATTATTATTAAAACCTCGATGTCTAGGACCATTGGCTGTATCAAATATATTCAGCGGTTTACATTTTTCCTTAAAATTATATTAACAATACATTAATATTGATATAGACGGTTACACTAGTCACAAAAAATTAATGAAGTTAGTCTTAACAATAAATTTAATTATTTTTTTTTTATGTTGTCTGGATGAAGAGCTTCTATGAGGATGTTTGGAACTTCTGCTTCCCAAAACATTTTTAAAAAAATGTGTAGCATAATTAAAATTATAGTATTAGGTACACCGTACACATTTAATAATTATGCGTTGCAATTGCTCCACAATGTTTTAAACAGTCATACCCAGTGTCAGATGTAGCAGGGGGTGTAATGCAACGGGACCTCAGGCTGAGGTTGTTTTAGAGGCTTTATGTTAATGTCCTATATTTTCTTACTTTGTAAGGATTAATTATTAACAGTAATGAATAATGTTCAAGAAAAAAAACTCTCTTAGAAATTATCTGCATCCGATTTTAAGACTGTTATGAACTCAGTGTTATATGTCTACGATTCGATTTAAATTTAGGAATACATTGCAATGAAGTAGCTATAGTTAAAAAGTTTTATTTTATTTTTGAAATCAATCTACTTTAATATAATTATAATTAATACATGATGGATATAATTTTACTTATGAATAGAATTTTTGTTTTTATTCAGACTTCCACATTTTCAAAAAGAGTTATATGTGTTAAGTACCACCAAAGGTACCGTTATTATAATTTTGTTTAAAATTTTAAAAGTCAGATGAAAATTATCGAGTCTAATGGGTATTTATGAAGTAAAAATAAATGTGGCAACGCGAAAAATATTACGTCCACAGATGCGTCATAATTGTGTAGGTATTATAGTTTATGCTTTTAAGTTATCATTATTATTCGCTGTTTTGCGCAACCGTCTACATTATATCCCTTCTTTATTAAGCCAATAAAAATAATTTATACAAATATTTACGTAAGTACATATTTTATTTTAGATTCTGAGCAGAGGGATGAATATATTGGTTTTTCAATTATGTCTTTTCTCTTGTCTTTTTACTGCTATACATCATCACGTTTTGAAGGGGAAAACATTTTTTAATCTTCACAATTAAGAGTCGTTTCTGGTATCCAATTTGATTCTGGTTGCCTCTTTTGGTATTAAAAGTAGAAGAACTATTGTATATTTTTATAATAATTCAATAATTAAGAACAATTAACATAAAACAACAGGGAACCGGAAAATGTTAACTGATAAATAATTTGGCAAAACATACCCGGCTATTTTTAAAGAGGTGTTTTGTATTAATTTGTGATATAAACACAAGACACACATTGAAGTCAAGTATGGACATTGATTTTCCTCAATACTTGTCCACTCAGATGGTAAATTATACTCCTACCGATTTAACAACTACTATTTTCAAGGGAGGAGAGATTAGTTGATATTTACTATAAAATAGTCTTAAATATATTATGTTCCTCGTGCTATATTATGTTGTATGTATTACCTTGATTTTTCTAGAATATAATAATATGTAGATTGAAGCTGGTACCTACCTGACTGTAAAAAAAATTAAACTGTTTTAGTAATTTAAAATTTTAATATTTACTTAACTGCTGCTGCTACCTACCCTTAGAGGTCATTAAAGTTTTTTCACTTATTAAGATAACTAAAGATTTTTCGCTGTATAATATACCCCATTTTTAATTACTAATAATTGAATTCGATGATTAAGTGTAGTGTGTACCGTTATATATACTTATTTGGTTTAAAAAAATATATAACATGCGGGTACGACATACGCATACCTATGCCTCAATATCAACGAAACTATGTCTTAATATTTGTTACAATTCAATATTTTCTTATTTGAAATGAATACGTGTGTAAACAAAATTTTTAAATAAAATAACTATATTATGAATTACGTTATAAGTACTTATACTTGTATCAAATTATAAATTCCTCAAGTTGCTTTAAAGCTGTATATCGTCTACGTTTTAGTAAAATAAAATATATGAAACATTAAACAATATGTTTATGGTAAGCCATGCATGCGAATGCCGCGTTAGGTGTAATATTTTTGTTTTAATATGGCTTGTGCTGAATTTTTTTTTGTTGTTTCTTTTGACAAATGACAAGTTACATTATTAAAAAAAAATATTCAACTTTAATTCTTTAATAAAAAATGTATTGTTTATTATTTGTTCGTATCTTCATCAGGTCCCAAATTTTTTACTCCAGAACACCTTAAAGTATACATATTTTGTCTTCTTTATTCATTAAGTGCCCTTGAATAAAATGTGTGTTACCTATTCTGAGTCGATATATTTGTGGATGTATTACTTATTCTTTCCTTCTGTTTCGTAATGATTAGACCAAAATTTTTATGATATTTTTTATTTCCATTAAATTTTAGATGTTTCTAACCATTTGTATTCTCATTTTATTTTTCATTCATTGTAAATTAAATTATTAATGTCATTTTTTGATATTTTGATTGTATACCCAGCTATATTATATCAAAGTCTTTTGCCTTATCTTTAGCAAGCTGACCTTTAGATCCACTCTTTCATTTCCTGAAATATCAGAGTAACTAGTTATGCAAATATTATATTAGTGTTAATTTTATTAATTTTATTTATGAACAAATTTTGTAATCTAAATTGTCTAAGATAATGATATAAATGACTGTCATGTTTATTATGTATATACCAGACATAAACAATTATATTGTCTTGCATTAATATTTGGGCAAGTAAATCTAATAATTATGATGTATAAAATAGGATAGAATAATATTTTGTTCAAAAATAATATTAAATTTAGATGATAAATTATCATGACCTGTAATTCGCATATACCTTCGGTACTATATTTATATATTTTATAGTACTATAAGGTAAGTCCTATATTTGTACTTGAGTCTCATTTATATAACACTTATACTTATGCATGCCTACTGCCATATTATTATAACTAATATTGTTGTTTTGAGTATTAGTATATTTCAAATTAATTTTAGGAATAATGTATGTACGTTGTACAACATACAAATGAATTGATAGTATTCTCTGTGTTTTAGTAATTGTACGTAATTTTAGGTAGGTAATAGTTATCCAGAGTATGTGAACGCATACTATTATTGGTTTACATTTTTTGACAAATAGGTGTGGTAACTATACATTATATGATTCTAATATACACCGTTAGTAAATATATATAATGTGAATTTTCTTATCAATGGTTATAATTATTACTGTTTCAACAATACTGTCATAATATGAAACATTCTTAATTTCGCTAGCACACCAGCTTTCAATTCAATAGTAATTAAAGGCATTATATTATATTAGAACTCAGTTATTTCAAACGTTTCCCGGTACCTAAGTATCTACAATTGATATGTTTTATTAATTGATAATTTGTATCATAACCTCTTATTTTTCATTAACTTAAGAAATTAGATTATAATGTACCTTATTCGCTTATGTAAAATAATATTATAGGTGAATTGTAAAATGTCGTTCAGAATACCTTGATCAAATTCGACCAAATTCGATTCTGTACCTATACAATTTAAAAAAAAGGTTTATGATTACATATTGCAGAATTAAGTTTGAGTTAATATTACATGTGATTAATGTACCTATAATACAATAGATAATATTTTATATACAACCTAAATCATACGTATATTATATGATATGTTAAGTATTTGTATCAGAAGGTATATAATAATATAAAAAATAAAATTAGTAGGTATTATAATTTTTTTCCAACAATTATATTAATATTTATTCGCATTGGTATTATATACCAACAAGAGGATCTAAAATAAGAATAAGAAGATTATTATGTAGTTTCAACTTTCCAAGTCATAAGTACACGAGGAACGTTCGTCGTTCTCCAACTATATGATCACATTGAGTGTACTGATCTAATTATTGTTAATTTATTGTAGGTTAAAACAAAACGTTTAGATGAAATATTTTACGTGTTTATACATTTAGCCGAATTTGATCTAAAGTTTGTGTACATCGATAATTTTATAGATCGTCGCACGTAAATTTCCTAGTTGTTTGTAGATATTTTTTTAGGTTTCAGAGTATTATTTATAAAAATATTTTTGTTTATTTTAATTTTTGTTCAAAACCTAATGTAACAATGAAGTAATGGTACAAATATGTATTGCGTTAGGGGGTGGTGGTTTAGTTTTATTAGAGTAGGTAGGTTGAGTAGAGTGGTTAAATTAATATTGGTACTTATTTTATATATTCAGCTTGTTCTATTGCTTCATATTTTCAATTTATTGTATTTTTGTGTTCACGACAATTACACGCTATTAATAAGTTAGGTTAGGCTAGAGTAGGCGATTTGATACACTTTGGATAATTTAGGGCAATACACCCATCATCAGATCTGATAAGTTTGATGAGTTAGATAATAGATTTGGCTCAGCCTGTGAAATTTATGAATCACTTTTGTAGTCTGGTGGCACAGGTTTGGTACTTTGAACGGGTATGTCGGATAATAACAACTGGTTATCTAAATTATAATTGTAGTATAAGATAAACAATAATAATAATATCCATATTGAGGGTCAGTCGAGACGCGTGGTCATCACTGTTATAGATAGTATACTTATTGTTATTGAGTAATTATTTTGAATTCACATATCAATTTTAATTAAGACGTCGAGTAACACAGGGCCGTTGGTTTGGTTACACCATGTTTTTCGCTATAATTTATCATTTATTGAAAGTATGAAAGAGTAGTTTATTTTAATAAACTTATTAACAGCTACCAATAATTTCTTCAACAAATATTGTTAAGTATAAATTACCGTTGGGTTTTAAAATAACTAAACAATTATTAATTATTTCGTATCAAACAATTTCACGGTAATTTACGTTGGAAATATGCATGCATAAAATTATAATTACATTTTCAATTAAACAATATATTTGTCTGCTTGTTTATATACACACGATATATTATAATAATTTTAATTTGTTTTGAGTTATTATTAGCATTTAAATATAAATAACTTGGTAATATATTATTTTAAATTTAACTTATAACAAATATCATTACAGTTAAAAAACGTTTCTTAAGAGAGCTCAAGCTAACTAAAAATGGTTAAAAATTTAAGATCTTGTTAGAAATAAGTATTTATTTTTTTCTACCACTTTTTCTCAAAGACAAATACTATAAATCGGTGAAGTACACCTCCTCCTGATTTGTCCGATCGATTTAAAAAATTGACCAATATTGCAAATTGTTTTTTAGAAAGCAAGTAAGTTATTAAAATATGATAAGCTAAAAATCAAAAAAATTGGTAAATAATTGGCAAACATTTGTAAAATTCACCAAATAAAAAATTAATGATTTGCAAAATACATTAACACATTTATTTTATTATAAAGACTCAGTAGGACCTGCGTGAATTTGCCCCCCTCTGAAATTTAGGGCCAACCAAATAGATATGAAATATAGATAATTATTTATTTACTTACTTAATAATTTACGTTTACCATTAATATTATTATTATAAAAGTGCACTTATCGAAAGTAATTGTAAAAAAAACATGTAGATAAAAACTGAGATAGGTAAATTACTACAGATAATATCTAATAATAATATTATATTGTAATTTGTAATACCGGTATGCTGTGATTTGACGTCAAAGCAAGTATATTTTAATTTTTAACGAATGATTCACAATTTAATCGTATTTATCTCAGGCTAATATTTTGATAAAATATCAATAAAAGTATTATTTTTATTTGTGGTTCTCATCATTTAATTATTTTATACTTTTTAAATTAATCAACTGAAATATTATAATAGTTAACAATTGTACTTAATTTCAAATGAAGAGTTTAAATTTAAATCCTATATTTGTTTAGGTACTATAGGTACTTAAATTGTGATGGATTATACTTTATCATAGCAATAAAATAACGGAGTATGGAAGTATGTTTTTTTTTAAACTTGTCATTATATTGTTGTATAATAATAACTTGTGTGTAAACGATGTTAATGGCACGAATAAAATGTATGTATTTAATAACAGAGGAATAACTCCACCTTCCTACAAAAAAGGTCTGAAAAATTGTTATTCACAAAGTATATTTCATTATATATATATTATATACAGTTGGTGGTGTTTATTTTAAAAGTCGTATTGCTATAATTATTATCGTGTTATATGTATTTACTATTTATATATATTTTTTGTTTTAATTCTGCATCAGCAGCAGCGTTTATATTTAATGTGGTCGTTTGTCAATAGGTGGGGTGGTACTGTTTCTCTCTTGCTCTCCGTCCTCCCTGATCGCCGTCTATAATATAAACCGAGCAAATCGTTGAAAAGCAGCAAGGACAACCCTTTGAGGGGGAAGAAAAAATACGAAGAAGAGAATAATAGTAATAATAATAATGTGACTCTATACATAATAAAACATACGTAAGCCGGTGCCAGGAAGGATTTTTACACGGTGTCGGTCCTCTCTCACTCGCTGGTCGCTCTTATTATCTTTCTCTCTCACTCTCTCCCGGGCCGACGCACACCACTCGCCATCTAAAAAAGGCCAGTAGTAGTTGTAGTTATCTCGTCCGGTCACCGCCGCGTCACACTCTCCCACTCCCACACATACACGCGCGCGCCGCCTCTGACGACGACGACGACACGGTCTCGGAATCGCCGACGCCGCCGCCGCCGCAATAGTGGTCTTATAATAATCGTCCACGGTATCGGTCCAGTCAACCGCGTGGCTTTCGTGCGTATTGTTCGACGTTGCCGCCGTCGCCGCTGTCGCCGTCGCGTGAAGTGACATGAAACACGTCCGAAAATCAAATTAAACACTATAAATACCTATATTTCTGGTACGATATCAGAAAATTACCTAACGTTACACAGTGGCCGCCACCGGACTACTATACTAGTGTTTCGGAATAGTATTGGTTACCGTGGCATTTTTTTAAAAAAAAAAATTTTATGTGATAAGGTATAGTCTTATTTTTAAATTTTTTTATTCTGCTTATGCCATAGTGTATATTGTAAGATCGGTTTCTCGATTGCCTCTATGGATTATATAGCAGGTATCGAGACATCGGGATTGCCGCCGTGTGTTTTGTCCCGACGGATTCAACTGTTGCAGTTCTTTCTTGTTTTAGAAATAATTCGATTTTTTTAATTGTTTAGCAATAATACTCTGCCTGTGTGTACATTTCGTCTCCCTCCCCCGCTCGGTGATATCCGCGTACACGTCTTTGGCTGATGAACCGGCAAGGTTTGCGAGTTGAATTATGTATAATATGCTCTCTCGTTGGTTGTGGTGGTGGTGATGATGGTGGTGTACGTGGGTCGAATTACAATTATTTTATTACATTCGATTTTAAAGACGGCTGTATTATACCTATATAGTATGAAAAAACATGCGCGTGCGAAATGCATCGCCCGCGGTTGACGACGGGTGTTTTGACGCGTCGTCGTGACGTCACTGTCATGGACGGCGGCGAATAGCACGTGCAGCCGCAACAGCAGTTGTAGTTCTTAACGCTCTTTTTAAAACTATAAATTATTATACAAAATATTATGTTATTAGCTAATTACGTATTTCGTACATTTTAGCTTGATGAAAACTTACAAGTTAGTTCATTTTTTTCATTTCAATCTTAAAACTTGTTGGAACGACGGCAGGATAAATTATTGTTCACAACTTGTGATAAAATATCGTGGCAGTGGGTAAAACTTTGGTTAGCTCTCTCGCCGAAACCCTTGAATAAAACGTAGAATCTAGGTGAAAATCAATCGACCTACCTATACTATTAAGTCATAACCCCGTCATGGCTAAGTACACAAATGCACTCACAAACAATACAATACAATATTATATTATAATAATGACATATGGCTTCTTTACGTAACCCGAAGAACTTTTATATTTCCTTACGAACCCCGCATCGACCTAGCGCGTTTTACAGCTGCTGGTGACCACGATGATAACATTTTCAGCTCATAATATTAGTATAATCGTTATAATACAATATATAATATGCTATTTTGACTTTATGATATGCGTATACGTAAATATGGGTTTGCTTACAATATAGGGAGGTCAACACTATGCTTATACTTAACAATATTATAGTACCTTCAAGAGTAACAAACCTTCATAGAACTTAAATTATTATTATTATTATTCACGAGTTTATTTATAAATGTATAAAACAAATTGTTCTAGTGTTTATTACAATATCGCACCTGTCCTTCCTGTTTATAATATAATATTTTACCCTGTATGTGGTTTTCCTGGTTCAGACATCTTGTTATCATATCACGTCAAATACCTGTTATTTTTTTGTTTATTACGTGAGTTTGTTCATTTTGCGCGTACGAATCAACTTACCTATATACCGTTGTTGCTTTTTTTGTTTTTTTCTTCTCCCGCCATGTAAACGTTTGTTGTTGTATATGCATAAATTAATATATCTTTTTTCGTTATATTTCAGTATCTACGTACAGGGACAACTACTACAGTCACCGGACAGATCTAAAAGAGAATATAACAATAATAGACAAAAACAAACAATGGCACAACTAGTTTTAAACTTTATCGACAGTTACCACGACTTAATGGACAACAAAAGTGGTTAGTACTTTTGTTATATTAAATATTTTTTTATTTAACCGTATCAACTTTCGATTTTGGTATTACGTCAAAAAAAAATCTTAATTCTAAAGGAATTATGTTATACCTGCAGAACAGGTGGATATGTGTAGGTACCTATAGGAAGTGCTATTACCACTATGTAATCGACAAGGACAAAAATTTGCTCGGAGAAAGGTGTAGATGTAGGTCATTAAGTAATATTTTTCTAACAAATGTATGTTTAAATTATTCTAATGGACACTATTTTTCCACAGTTAGGTATATCTATAAGTTTTCAAGACTTAAATTACTATAAAAATCGGTTGGGTAGTCGTTATTAAGGTTTCCGATAATGTGAAAATCGTTAAAAGCATATAATGTATAGTGTGTGCAAAAACGATCGAATGCATTCCTATTTAAGCCATTCTTAGTCGTTGATTGTATAATAATATGTTGTTTTAATATTATTAAAACTATTTCGTTTCTAAATTGTATTATTTAAACACTGAAATAGGATGATGAGACCCTGCAAGATCGATTATGTGATAAATGCACACTGCATCATAATTCATAAGTATTATGTTAAATGTTTAATGTGGCTCGTGTTTATCTTGCAACCCTAGAATAAACGTCATGTTTTAGCAAATCATTGTATACTCTTATATTAGATATTATGTTGGATTTGTACGCTTACATATATAGTAGAAAGTGCACGATATCTACCAGTTATATTCCATTCTTGACAACTCCAGCTGTTATCGGCATTCTGGTTTCTATTGTACACGCCATAAAATTCCTTCCCGAATCTTGAAAACATCCTTATATTCTAAATTTCAAAACAAATATTTTATCGGTTTTTGTTTTGCTTCTGTTCCAGTATTTTTTGTGTTCACTTCCGAATGCTTGAATGCACCTGATATAATATAGGTATTGTATGGTATGATTTTAAACCGTATCATTCCAAATAAAATTTAATCTTTGTTTTCTTTTTTTTCTAGCCCCACATATATAAAAATAAAATATACCCACCTATTGGAAAATATTTTCTTTTATTATTCTTTCCCTGCGATTTGAAATAAATTCTTTTAGTGCATGAGGAGGGGTAGATTATTTGCTTTTGACATTAATTACGTTCTAAATTAAATTGCTATTAATTTTTAAAGTTTACAATAATGGCTGTGCTTATTTTAATAAGTTTTATTTTTAAATTTGGTTTTTCGAAATTCTTTTATAAGATTTCATTTTCTAAAATTGTTGAATTATATTATACATATTTTATTTTATTTTAATTCAACTATATTAGTTAAGTTAACATCTATAAGACACAAAGTAGGATCGTTGTCAGTTTAGTTTGATGTTTAGTTGATGTGGTGTGAAATGGTAACAATAAAAAATATAATTTTTAACAAAATAACAATTATAACTGTTTATATTACACACCTCAGCCCGAGGCTTAACTAATAATGAGTACTAATTATTTTCAAAACAGTCATAATACATTAATTCAAATTTAGTTTAAAGGCCGCAAGATACATAGGTCCGAATACATTTATGAGTTCTCCTTCTATATGCTTAGCTTAACATACATTTATTTCCGGTCTTTAATGATACAACTGTTGTAATAATATAAAACTTTATTAAAATGTTGAATTATGTTTTGTGAAAATAATAATTTTTATTTCACGTAAGATAAATTATATTTTATTCAGTTATCGTAAATTCACTACATATTTTTTGAGTACTGCTGGAAAATCCATTCTCGGTAGTCTTTTTGTTTTGTTTATTATATTATATTCAGAGTAAACAACATTTTTTTTTGTTTAGCCATCTGTTTTTTCGTATAAGCTATATGATGAAACAGGCAATCCACCCTGTATAAAAAGCACGCAGGCTGACTTATTTCATTGCAAGACATTTTCGTTATTGAAAAAATAATATTTATAGATAAAGCTAAATAATTGTATGGTTTAAAGTAATGAGACTTTTTTCTAACAAAATCAATGAAAATTATTCATAACAAAAAAAAAAAACATTTAAATGTATAATATATTTTGGATAGATATATTACATACAGTATAATATATTTTTATATTATATCATTTCATGATAATGAATATTTAGTTATATTTTTATTACTTGTCCAACTTTTTAATTCGTTGTTATCAAATCAACTATAATTATTATTTTGATAATTATAACTTGGACGCATTGCTCGAAATATACCTAAAATATAATTCTATTCAATATATCCATTAGTGAATATACAAAGATAAAAATAAGTTAAAATTTTATTTTGGTTTAAGAACCTGCATTAAGAATTGTGTACAAAACTTTTTTTATTTTGACTTAATATATCAACATAGTAAAAGAAAAATTATTATGTACAAATTATAATCAATTTGCGGTTCAATAAAATAGTTTCTTAGTTATAGTAGGTATACATTTTCTTTTTTTTACTCGATAATTTTTTTTTATTTCTTATTTGACATAAACAATCTAGACATTGAGATAATTTGAAAAATGTTTAAGTAATTAAGTAAGTAAGTATTAGAAAGTACTGCTGCGATACAAATATTGGCCAATTTTTCAACAGCTAATTTCTTACAAAATTTGAAGTATGATTAAATTATAAAACAATATCAAAACATAAAAAAACATACCACCTAATTCAATAATAAATTGCATACGAATAACGATTCTGAGCTGGCGTGGTCTATGAACCTAAATTTCTGAAAATATATACATTTTTATTAGTAATTTATTTTGTTGACACGATAGGTTAAACTAATTTTTGATAAAAACAAATTATATTTATATTATATTATACAGGTAGTACTAATTATCATACCAATATTTTATTGTATAACTAACTTCTAAGTCAATAACAATGTAGTACTACGTAGAACGGTGTGTATACATTTATGGGACAAATAGCTTAATATTAATCTAAATATTTTGTAGTAAATAACCATATTATGTCTACGAAATGGTTAAAGTTTTAAGCCCCTTAGAGTAATATTTTTGACCGAGCCTATAAAATGTGTTTATCAACACCAATAAATAAAACTAAAAAGTAGAACATTTCAAATTTCTTTAAATAACGCTAAAAGAGCAAAAATATTTTGAAAACGAAATCATGCTTCTAGAATAGACATATGGTTCTTTGAAATTATTATTATTCCCGATAATAAATTTAGTATTTCTAGGTACCTACCCTATAAAGCTAATTTTTAAATTATTTGTGTTTGGTTTCAATCTATTTATTACTTTTATCACTTATTATCTAAGTATACAAATAATTTATTATTATCAAAAAAAAAAATCTATAAAAATAATTAATATACTTGCCTAATGCCCCGGAGTAGCAAGTTAACTAGGCTCACTAACTAATATTATCTTGATAAAAATTCAAAATATACACATAATATTTTGGGGCATCACTCCACTTTGCCTTTTGATAAAGCTAAGTTACTGACCTAATCACAATGTTTAAAATGTAGTTTATCTCATTTTCACTCATACAATGTTATGTTAGTAAAAAATATTATTCCTGTTTTGTATCCTTGAATATTATAAATAGTGACTTAATTTAGTAGTTATATCATTTTAAACGAGATTTTAAAGGACATTTCAATCAGTACCAGTTATATTTAAAGTAGTTAAAAATCACTCACTATTTTACTGATATCTGCTAGATCGTTTAAAGATAATACATTTAAATAGGTAATAACTTGAAATCTTTTTTATAGTTCTATTGAGTAAAATCAATAAAGAAATAATTTTAAACAATACATTAACATATTATGAATTATAACTAAAATCAATATGTTTACAATTGATACGATAATTATTATTTTACATCAAATTATTTTGAGCATAGCTCGATAATTATTGTAACAATATAAATATCATTAAATAACACAAGTTAAATATGTTTTAAACACTTTAAAAATATGTTTTTACTTTAACTGTAGAGTAGAGCAAAGTTGGGTACACCTAAAACATTTTTTTTTAATTTTTAAGTTTATTCTGTGATTAGTTAAAATCGTAGATAGATACTGGATAAAAATAATGTGCTGAGCATCCCACTCAGGCCCGAGCCAATTAGTCATATATAGGTATCGTCGAAAGTCAGTTATTGATGACTCCGTGTGTTAATTATAACTAGAAAAAAAATTAAATATGTTATTGAACATTTTTTTTTTAGAAATAGCGTTTTTTTATTGTAATTTAAAATCCATGCAAATAATCAAGTCAGTAAAATATGCGATTACATAATATAGATATTATTATTAGGTATTTCCTGTGTAACACATTATAGATCACCTTTTGCTGCAAGGCCTTCTGTCCTAAATTAAAGATCATGAACTATCAGAATAAATAACTTTAATATATACAATGTGGTATTTTTAACTACATTAAAGGAAATGTTTATTTATGTGCTTGATTATTATGCACGCAAAATGAAGATTTTAATATTACCTCCTGAATAATATTTGACTTTAGTAAAGTTGATTTTTGTTTTTTAACTTTCGGTATTACAGTTTTTCAGCTTACATTATATTGTGGGTATAAATATAAACATAATCATCAGTTGGCTACAGCCCCTAAGTAGAAACATTTTGTGACAAATAGTTGAATGTATAGAAGGACACCAAACTGTTAGTTGTATGTATACTTGTATGCCATCCCACAACATGTATCAACAAATATAAATAACAATCAATATTTTATTTTATTTACTTATATTTGTGTCATTTAAATGTATTCCATCACAATAAGTATTTAAAATTATTGGTTATTGGGTGCTTGTCATTTTTAACACAACAATATATTCACATTATTTATGGTAAAATCATGGCCTATTATTTGTAATGTACCTGTTTGAAGTCTATATTAATATTAACCATTGCATTATATTGTACTTTAAAATAATTTGACACACTAATGATAATAATACATTTTTGGAACATTGGAGGTCTTAAATTAATATCTTTATATTCAATATAAAAATAAATTTATCTAACGGTATATAGTATAATATAGATGTACTTATATTTCGTCGTTTTCAAGTTTTTATAAATGACTAATTAATTATTGACTATTTAAATTGTACTTTATTTATTAAATAGTTCAATATAGACCTATCGTTCATTTTCTTTAAGAATCGGTGTATAATATACCTATAGGTACTCCTTGTATAACACGATATTTTGCGAACCAGGTTCAGTACCTATGCTGTATAATATTCGAGTCTAGAAAAAAAAATGGCTCACCACCGTGCATAGCACATTCCTACCATGCCTTTCGTCTTAAATATGTTCTACTATTTACGGACTTATAACATTGTGAATCTAAAAAATACTGTGTATTATTCACATATTTAATTTTAATTTTACTTTTTTCTATTTCAGATCCCAGAGTAAACGGCTGGCCGATGTTGTCCAGTCCATTCCCGACGCTGTTTATTTGTCTATTCTATGGTTACTTTGCCAAGACGCTCGGGCCAAGACTGATGGAAAACCGAAAACCTTTTCAACTTAGAAAAGTTCTCATAGTTTATAATGCCATACAAACGATGTTCAGCGCTTGGATATTCTATGAAGTAAGTACATATTGCCGGCCACGTGCACTTATTGCCAATTACTAAATATTGTAGATTGATTATGTGATAGGAATTTAGTGATACGTAAATTATAATTCAAACGTGTGTTTGTGTCATTTGCGTTTCCGCGTTCAGTTTCCTCGTTTTGAATCTTGCCTTCATGATGCAATAGAAAACAATCAACAATATTATTTTTAACCCCTCCTTTTGAGAGCTCGTGTAAATATTTAGGATAGTTAAATTAAAATATTTTTTGAGTATTATACTTTGTATATTATGCGTATTACACTTTACTTTGTATACGTTTTTTTTTTTAAATAGGCGTTTGTAAATAATTTACAATTATTGTCGTTCATAGAATATATTTATGCAACTAGAATGTCGTTGTGCGTTATGACTTATAACGCTTCTGTAAAGTAAGGCAATGACATCTTTCAGTTTAGTTATAATAATAATTATTATATTGTTATATTATTACAAACAAACAACTATGACCTTTGTTTTCTCTTTAAATTTGGACGAATCAAATCTCTAGAACGGATACCTATCTAACGCTGTGATATTCTGTTAAAATAGTGTTGGTTAATAGTTTTTCTATTTTCTTGAACTTTTGAAAACGATGATAAATGATAGGTAGTACCTAAGAATAAATTATTATTAGGCACTACTGTAATTTATACTATTATATGCTTCTAAAGAATAGTTTCATTTACCTATATAATATACGAGTAGGTTAGGTACATTATGTAAGTTGTATACCTAATGATTTTTTTTATTTAGGTACCAAGTTTCGTTCTTTGTTATAATTAATATTGTTTTGTCAATGGAAATTTATTATAACTATAACTATGCATAAATTAATATGGGAAATACTAATTTATACCTGAGTTTAAAAAAATAGTGTTGAAGAGATAATTGTATTCATTAAGCATCATATAATGTCTTGGATGCCATTAGGTTAACTTATTAAATTAGGTCATACAAAAAGGTTTTTTGTATTTTATGGGTGCTGAATGATTAGGTGATGACCATCAATTATGCAGTGTGTCCGTGTTTACAGACGTTTTTATGTAATTTTCTTCATTTTTATAATAGTATATTTGGGTTTGGTATTACTGGCTGTTAGAGTTTATGAATTGTTAATTTCTTCAGTATTATTTTAATTTCCAACCGTTGTCTATATTATTGTATCTGTTTAAAAAATGGATACAAACTATAAAGTAATACCTAACTCAATACATCCAATACGTTTAATGTGCTATTATAAATTAATTTAACTGCTTTTTTTTCTTTGAAGAAATTATAAATTATAATACTTATTGCTAGATCTATTATAAATACATATATTTATATTTTTTTTATCATAATTTAATTTTTTTTGACCTTTCAAAATATGTATATAGATATAGTTACTGATAAATAAATGTCATTTAATAAATTGATAATTTATTGTATTTTCACGTTGAAAGTTGATGGGAAAATGTTAACATAACATAGATTTATTACATTTAATGTAAATTTAAAACTCCCATTAAAATGTATTTTAAAAATATTTTTGAACATTGGGAAAATATAAGTTTCAAGTTTCAACCGTTGTTTTTTATCATTTTATTTTGTGTTTCTATTTAGATAAATTTTTATAAGCAGTTAAAATGAATTTAAATCATTATTTATTAGTTACCTATTTTATGTTATCTTATTTTGAGAAAACAATTTTTATTTTCAATTTTTCATTCTTCAGCCTTGATACTTATTATATAATTAATAACTTTATTACATATAAGTTTTATTTATATATTAATATAAATAAAATGTATACAAAAAATAAATAATGGTATTATCGTATAAACGTTAACCATCATGACAATTATAATGTCTAGGTACGTATTTGGATTATTTGTAAAGACTTTTTAAGTTTTTAAAATAACTATTAATTTAAATAAATTACAAAATTACTGATCATGCTATAATTATCTTAACCTTGATTAGTGTTAACTTGATTTGTTGATTTTGTGTAATATCAGAAATACATATATTACCTAGTTCTTATATAAGTAGCTTGTTTTCTCAAATTAAACAACTGTAGGTAGGTATTTACTTTTTTATATTAACCCCAATGATATTCATCTGTAGTACCTTCATACAAGTTGGACTTGATTAATGTACTTTAAACGTATTAAAATTCCTTGTATTACAACTAAAATATAAGAATATTGTTTTATGCAAAGTTAAATACTGAATTACATCAACTGTAATAATATATCGTAATAATATATCGTCTAGTACAATTACATTTTAGTATACATTTAGATTCGTACTTTATTTATTATGTTGTTTTGAGGATATTAACAAAATATAACAATATCATAATTTTATATTTAAATTAATTAGTTTCTTTATACCCACTACGAGTTAAATATTATATAGCTATAAATAGGTGTAAACGTTTCATAAACTTTTCAGTCATTTTATTTTCTATGTTCAAAATGTTGAATTTTATGTAAGTTATAGATATTATGCTTACTGCAGTTGTCTATGTGCTTTAAAAAAATAAAAAATAAATCTATTTTAATCTCAAATATACAAAAATCTAGATGTATAGTTCTTTCAAATACACTCCAATAACTGTTATATATCCTACAGTATACTGTTTAAAATTTAAAATTGATTATATTTCAATCAACCTTGCATTATCATTACAGTAATATTATATGAACTAAACGATGTATAACAATTTGGTTAGTACAGTAAATTAATATAGACACGTTATACGATTCAATCACAGATTAAGTTATTTGTAAACGTGTAACAACATTATTGAAGAGTTCCATTAATGTAAAAATAGTTTTTCTTTTAAACACTTTAAGTCTATTATTTCGGAAGTGTTTAGAATACAATATTAATGAGTATTTTAATCTAGTTCAATTTTACGTAAATAATTTACCCACTTCTAACACTCATTTCGGAAATTATTCAATGTCCTGTAGTGTACTTGCGTACTTTCTGTAAGTAATCAAACTTCTTTAAAGAGTATTAATTATATTTTTGCGTGTAATCAGCAGCTATATAATAAACTGTATTTATTGCTAATTAATTTATGGAGTTGTTATAATATCTAGTCCGTATTTGAGATAACTCGGTGTACTACTTTTATTAGGAATGTTATAAGACGTATTTACACGTTGGGGTCGAAATGTGTATTATTTTGCTGTATTTTTAAGTGCAGTTTGGCAAACGTAAATATACCGTGATTAGGCTGAAATTCAATTGGCTGATTCTTCAGTATTGTTTTAGATGACGGCGTATACATTTGTAATCAATCTGTATACACGCGTATTTGACCCAAATATATTCTTTGTGCATTATAGTGGTATTTTTATTTATTTATTTAATGTATGGATGATATTTGATAATGATATTATAGTTTCTAATAATTTAAATTGTATGTGGTTACATAATATATAGTAGGTACACGATACAAAAAAATTGCTTTACCTTAAAAAAAAAAAGAATAATAATATATTATACTATGTGTTTTAAAATTTAATCTTTTGATTGGAATATGTATATTGTATATGTATTTGTGTATAGTTAATAAATATATATAATATTAGCTAAATCTATTTTTTTTTTAATTCGAGTAATTATATTCGAAGTAAAAATGAGTCGATTTAATTTTTATCCTCCTTGAAATTCGGATTACAGAGACTGGACTGTCATATAAATTATAATGTACGTAGGTACCCATGTGGTGTGCGCCCGACACATAAAGGTTCATCGTGTCATGATTAGTCATGGTCCCCAATTCGGCCTTGACTAAATTACTATATTTTTTT